>CADCWW010000059.1:0-249876 GCA_902806505.1 Hypoxylon lienhwacheense | reverse complement strand
TTGCGTTTATTATTTAAATATATTTTGTGATAAAATTAATAAAAAAATAACTTTATAAAAAAAAGATTTTACGGTAAAAAAATGTTATTAAAATAAAAAGTTTTATAACGGAAAAGCTTTATGGTAAATTAATAAAAAAAAAGGTCTTATAGTAAAAAACTTTTAATAAAAATTAATAAAAACTTTAAAATAAAATGGTTTTATAATAAAACATTTTAATAATAAATTAATAAAAGGTTTAATTTTATAAAAAGACGATTTATAATAAAAAGGTTTTATTAAAAAGGTTTTATAATGAGTTAATAAAAAGGGTTTTTATAATAAAACACCTTTAATAATAATTAATAAAAACTTTACGATAAAATAACTTTTTGGTAAATTTTATAATAATAATATAAAAAAGCTTCGTATTTAAATTAATAAAACTTTATTATAAAAAACTTTATAATAAATTAATAAAAATAAGCTTTATAATAAAAATATTATATAATAAATTAATAAAAAAGTTAATTTTATAAAAAAAAAGTTTTATAATAAAAAAGTAAACTTTTATTAATTATAATTAATTTATAATTAATACGTGGTTTAATTATAAGTTAATTAAAATAATATAATAAAAAAAATCTCGCGATAAAAAATTATAATTAATATATAATTAATATAAAAGATTTATATTAAAAAAATTTAATAAACCCACATTACGTGCGCCACAACGCACGTGCCACGCGCTAGCCACAAAGCTAACGCCACACTGCTTATAAACATAAAAGTGCGTTTCGCGTACCGTGTTTTTACGGAGCACATTTTTAATTAACTTATTATTTTATTACTAGTTTTTAAATTAACGTATGCCCGAGCTTACCAAAGTTATAAAATAAAAAAACTTTACGAGGATATTATAATGAATTAATTAAAATATTACAATAATAAAATGATATAACCGGAGGTTTTTATAATTAATTAATTAAAATTTTACGATAAAATAATAAATATAATATAAAAGAATTTAAGGTTTTATACCTTTATAATAATAAAAAACTTTTTAATATTTATAATTAACGGTATATACATTTAATAAGTATATATTTTAAAGTAAAATATATATATAAACAAAAATAAAAAAAAGTTTATATATAAATAAAAATATTATTTAAATATTTAAATTTATAAAATTATAAATCTTTTTTTCTTTTTTTTTTCTTTAGTTTTATTATTTTTATTAATTTTTTAGATAAATAAACTTTTACGTTTATCATTCGGATATATCTTTTAACAATTATTACGGAATAATCACGTAAATTAAAATTAAATAAAAAAGTGTCGAACATAAAATTATTAAAAGAAAATATTTAATATTAAAATTTAAATTAATTAATTTATTAATTATCATATTATCACGTTAAAAAAAAATGGGTGTTTTACCCGGCATAATGTTTAAATTTTTTAAATTATTATATAAAGTTAAGATTTTTCGTTTAATTAAATATATATCCGTATATAATGAAATATAACTAATATATAATTTAATTAAAATTAAGTTTAACAATAATAATACGAAAAAAACTTTACATTTAAATTAATAATTTAAATTAATAAAAGCCTCGCGATATTAAAACTTATAAAAAAACTTTATAAGAGTAATATCAGTAAAACTTTCGCGATAAAATAATATAACGATAAGGTAATTTTATAACAAACCGTTTTTAATATAAATTAATAAAGCTTTTGCGATAAAGTGGTTTTATAATAAAAAAAGCTCGTAAAAACGTTATATTAAATTAATTAAAATATTAAAACAAAAGTTTTTTATAATAAATAAACTTTATAAAACTTTATAATAAATTAATAAAAAAAATTAATAATTAAAAAGGTTTTACCGGTGGGGTTTTATAATAAATTAATAAAAGTTTTATAATAAAGTAATTTTATGATAAAGAAACTTTATAAAAAATTAATAAAAAAATTTACTTTGTAAAAAATAAAATGTTTTTAATATAAATTAATAAAGTTCTCGTAATAAATTCATTTTATAATAAAACAGCTTTATAATAAATTAATAAAAAAGTTAATTTTATAAAATAAAGCTTTATGGTAAAAAAGTTTTATTCGTAAAAAAGGCTTTATAATAAATTAATAAAAAAAAGCTTTATAACGGTTATTTTAACGGTGTTTATCCCAAAATTTAAGAATTTGTTCTTTTTTATATCATATATACCGTTTTAGCCATAACATTTTTAAAGCTTTCTGATTGGTTTTAATCCCGGTAAATTAAATTCTCGAATTTTAATCTAAGGATTAATAATGTAAAAATAAAGGTTATATTATAATTCTTTTTTTTTACCTACTTTTATTAACCTATTTATTATTAATTTATTTAATAATTTATTATAAATAATCGTCCATTTAAATATATGTATATTAATCGGTTTTAATAGGTATATATTACGTTATATTATACGTATCGCATTATATATGCCCGTATCGCGTCGTATATCGCGTTATAAAAAAATACCGCACTATAAAACAATACCATTTCAATCAACTATTACGCAATAATTACATAACTTAAAATTGATATAAAAGGTGTCGGATATATAATTGTTAAAAGAATATTTAGTATTAAAGTTTTGGATTGATTGGTATATTAGTTATTATATTATTACGTTAAAAGAGATAGGTATTTTTGGGTATTTTAGGTGTTTTAAGCCAATTTTGCCTGTTATAATATGATTTAATAAGAGAATAATTTTATAAATAATTATTATATACCGTAATAATATTTTAAAGAAATAAAAATTTTATATAAAATTTATAATACTTTATATTTAACCCCGAATAATATTTTAAAGTAATAAAATTTATTTACTTCATTATATTAACAATATTGTTTTTAATATAATTCTTTTATATTAACTTAATCGATTTTAAATTATAAATTATAAGTCGATTTTTTTATTTCCATAATTATATATATATAAGCTAGTTTATCTGTGGCTCGATGTGGTTATAAAGTAAAAAAAAATCGATTTGTCAAATAATGGTTTAAATTTATCGAGATAATATAACGGGGGTATTTTAATATTAATTAATAAAAAGTTAATGATAAAAAAGTTTCGCGGTAAAAATATAAATTTTTATTAATTGTTACGGTTTTCGACGGTAAATTAAAAAGAGCAGTCATATGATTAAAATTAAATTATGTGACTTATAAGGTATAGTACGTATATTTGCAGCCAAAGGTACGTACTTTTAATAGGTACGTACTTTAAAGTAAAGTATGTATATGGGCAAAAATAAGGAAAGGTTTATGCGCAAACAGGGGTGTTATTTAAATACCTAAACCTATAAAATTATAAATCCTCTTTTCTTTTCTTTTTTCCTTAACTTTATTATTTTTATTAATTCTTTAAATAAATAAATCCTTACGTTTATTATCCGGATATACCCCGTAACATTAATTATAATTAATATATAATTTAATATAAGTTTTTTTATAAAAATATTTTATTATAAAGTTTTTATTAATAAATATTAAAACTTTTTTTGTTAAAAAACTTTATCGGAAAGGAATTTTATAATAAATTAATAAAAGAAAACTTTAAAAATAAAAAAGCTTTACGATAAATGTTACGAGCATAATGGTGGGTTAAAAAAACCGTAATAATAATAACTTATATTAAAATTTAATAAATTTTATCTAAAATAAAAAGTCATTTATTAATAATTTAAAAAAAAATTTATTTAAAAACAGTAATAATTATAAATTATAAAATATATTAAAAGTTAAAACCAAACTTTAATAAACATTTTTTAATTATTAAACTTTAATTTTTAAATCTCTTATTAATTATTCCTTTCTTTTTAAAAAAAAGAAATATCCTCATTTTTTTATTTTATATTTTTATATTTTTTATAATTTTTTATTATATTTTATATATATACCCAAATTAATTAAAATTTATAATTATTATATATTATCTTTTTTTATATATTTATGGATAATTATATATATATATTCGCTTCCGGAATAACATTTATTACTTTATTTTAATCTTTTTCTTTTAAAATTTTCGGTATTATTTTTAATTATTTAATTTCTTTTATTTATAATTCTTTTAATAATATTTTATTTTTCTAATCGAATTTTTTAATTAATTTTATCGCATTTTATATAAAAATATCTCTTAAATATTATTAATTATATATTAAATTATACCTTTTCCAATGTCACGGGGTATGTCCGGATAATAGGCATAAAGGTTTATTTATCCGAGGAATTGGTAAAAATAATAAAGTTAAAGAAAAAAGAAAAAAAAAAGATTTATAATCCTATAGGTTTAGGTGTTTAAATAGTATCCTTGTTTATGTATAGATTTTTCTTTATCCCTACTTATATATATACCTTATTTTAGGTATATATTTGTTAAAGGTATATACCTTTAGTTATAAATATATATACCATACCTTATAGGTTACATGACTTAATCCCAATCACGTGATTGCTTTCCCTATTCTACCGTCGAAAACAGTGACATCCAATATATAAAATATTTTAAAAATTATTTCTTTTTAATTTTATTAACCTTTTTTTTAATTAATTTTTTTATTTTGTAAAATTTTTATTTCTTATTATTTCTATTAATTTATATTTAATTTAATTACAATTTCTTTTAATAAAAAAATCCTTATTTAAAAATCGTAATATTAAATATATTATAAATATAATTTAATATATTTTCTAATATTTAAAAAAGTTTAATTTATATATTAAATTACCCATTTTCTTTATAATTATTATAAACCTTATTTTTTAATAAACCCATTTCCTGGAAGATTTTCTAAAAAGATTATATTTTTTATATAATTTTATATATATTTTATTATTTATTTTAAATTTTTCTATTAATATTTTTTATTATATTTAATTTTATTTGTTTTTATTATAAAATCGATAACCATTTTTATTTCTTTTTAGTATATTTGCTATAATATCTTAAGATTTATTATATTATGCGATATTTTAAAAATAGATAATATTATATTTAGTTTAAAGTTTAATATAATTTTATTAAGTGATTTTTTTAATATTAAACTATTTATATTATTAATATTAAATTATAATACCGGTATAATATTTATCTATAATTTATTATATATTAAAATATAATATTGTATTATAATTTTAATATTTTAATTCTTCTTTTATTTTGGCCATTAATTTATAAATACCATATTATAGAAAAATTTAACATTATTTTTATTTTAAAAAAGATTATTTACTATAATTTTAATAAAAATTTATTATTTTTATTATTGATTATTTATTATAATAATCTTTAATTTAATAATATAATTACATTAAAAAACTAATTTACCCATTCTTTTATATTATAACCAATATAATTTAATATAAGTAAATATTTTTTAAAGATTTTATATATTATTATTAATAATATATTATATTTTATAATATCGGATATCTTTTAACATATATTTTTGGGTGGTATTTTCGGTAAAGCAATTATAAAATCCATTACTATTATATTATATAAAATCGGTTTATTTTAAATTAATTATAAACTTTTTAAAAACTTTTTTATATTTATATAATTAAATATATATTCTAAATAATAATTAAAATAATTTTACAATTTCTTAATAACGTTATTAATTATAAAATTTTCTAATTTTATTACTATTTTTGCTATTTTAAAATTATAATATTTATTATATACCATCTCGAAAATATTTTATACATAATCCTACAAAATTACCAATTTTTTTCTTTTACTTTTACATTATAATAAAATAAATTATTTATAAATTTAAAATATATTCTTATTATATTAATATTCTTTTATAATCTTTTAATAATAAGCTTATATTTCTTATTTATCTTCTATACATTTTTAAACTTATATATTAAATTATTTTCGAATATTATTTTTACTAATAATAAATTATAAATAAATTTGTTTATCAAATCGTTTAATTTGTTTTTAATAACATTATTCTTTTTTTTTTTTTTATAAATATTTATTATAAATAATTTAAATAATATATTAAGTATTAGATTAAATTATCTTGGTATATATCATATATCCAATTTATATTAATTAAAATATATAAAAGCCGTTATTAATTATTAATTATATTTTATTATATTTATTATAAATAAGTTTTTTTATTTAATTATATCTTTAATTATTTTATAATTTTTTAATATAATAATTACTTCTTTATTAAATTATATTTATAAATATAAATTCTTATATATTTATATTAAGTAAAAGATTTCAAATTTTATTTTAATAAATATTTTATTTAAAAATTAAATAGGTTAAATCTTATTAATTAATATATTAATTCCGTCCCATTCCTTATTTATATAGAATATTATTATTTTATATCTTCGTTCTTTAAATATATTTAACTTAATAAATATTATTTTATTAAAGTTTTAATATAATAAGTATATTTTTATATATAAATTATATTAAACTAATTTAAAAACCTTTATTTTTTCCGATATAAATTCGAATTATTTTTTAAATATCCACTTTTTTTTTATCGTTTTATTTTTTACTAATAAGTTTCCTTTTTTATAACCGTTAATAAATATATTTATTTTTAATTAATACCATAATATATACTTTTATAACCAAATTATTATACCAATATAAATTTCTAAATCCGTTAATATTTTTAAAATTTCCAATTTTTATGTTACAATTATTTAATTTATTATAATAAATATTCCAAAACTATTAATTAATAATCTTAATAATCATGTAATATTATATTCTGAAAAAGGGTTTTTTAATAAAAATATTATTTTTATTATTTTAAATAATTATATAATCATATTTAAATATATTAAATAATCTTCTTTTATATTATTAAAAATTATTATATCGTTTATATATACTCGGTAATAATATTTATAATTGTCACGGTTTTCAACGGTAGATTAGGGAAAGTAGTTATGTAATTAGGATAGAATCATGTAACCTACAAGATATGGTACGAATATTTATAGCCGGAGGTATATACCTTTAATAAATACATATCTTAAGGTAAGGTACATATATAAACAAAAATAGGGAAAAATTTATGCGTAAGTAAAGGTGTTATTTAAATACCTAAACCTATAGAATTATAAATCCTTTTTTTTTTTCTTTTTTCTTCAACTTTATTATTTTTACCAGTTCTTCGGATAGATAAATCCTTACGCCTACCATCCGGATATACCCCGTGACAATAATTAATAAATTTTAATTTATAAATTATTAAACATATAGTAAATTATTCTTAAAATCCATTAATATAACATTTAATACTTTTAATCCTTTAAATAAAATTATAATTATTTTATTTTTATATAATTTATATAATAATAATTAATAGAAAAAACTTTTTCCATTAACAATTATCATTTTCCGTTTTTTCTTTATATTAACAATAACATCTTCTTATATAAATAATAAATAAATATTAGGAATTATAATATCGTTTAATATTTTTAAATCTATTACCACTTTTCCTTTCTTTATATTATTTATTATTCTCCATATTATAAATATTAGATTTTTAAATGGGGTTAATTCTTTTATCCAATTTATTTTTCTTACATTATATATTTCGTTAAAGGTTTTATTAAAAAATCTTCTATCCTATCGTTCTAACTTATATAATTAAATTCTAAATTCTTTTATTATTAATTATTAATTAAATTAATTTTTATTTTTTTTTCTTCGGATATATTTATAATTTTATAATTTAATTATACATTATATTTTTCGAAAATTCTTTTTACCTTCTATATAAAATCTTTATTAATATTCTATATATATATACTATTTTTTATTTATATATTAAAAATATTTTCTAATTTTATTAGGTCGGAATATATATTTTCAGGAAACATTTTTAAAAACTTATTATTTTTATCTTTTAATATTCCGCCTAAATTTGGCAATTTAAATTATTCTTTTTTAATTATATTTTAATATCCTTTAATATATTTTCCAATGCCTTATTTACTATAAATACTTCCATATTTTCCTCTATTATATCGAATTTTTAGTAGATATGGATAGCTTTTGCCTTGCGTAACAAGGCTATATATATTACGTATATATAAGAAATACGAGAGAATAACTCGAGCCATTCTCTCTCCTCTCTTATACATTATCGTCTTATTTCTTGTTTAAGTCTAAAAAATTTTAACACATATTATTATTACAATATACCCTCTTACCACTTTACTTTATATACGATTTATCTTGCAACAATCTAATCCTTTGGTTAGGCACCGCATACCGTTTAATTAGTCTTACTCGCATTATTTGATAACTCTAACTGCGATTTAAAGATCATTAGCCTTTCGACCTTTCCAATAAATAAGGTTTACCTTCCTGACTTATACAACAAAATAGGTTTACCTATTTTCTTTACAACAGTATTATACTTACCCGGTTTGCCTCTGGCTTATCTGTTAAATAAGTTATTTTTTATCCGATATTTACCTTTAAAACCTACTTGTCTTATCGTTAGTTTAACCTAGTTTTTACCATACGTTAATAGTCTTATAGACGAGTAGAGCCTTACCAGTATAGCCGTTTAACCATACCACCACTTTACAACCATACGAACTTTAACCAATTATTTATACGAGTTTTAATCGATTATCTATACCACCTATTGTTACGTACAAACCAATTGACAAATCGACTACCTACCTTAAACGCAACATCCATTTGTTTAAAATTTCTTTTGTTACAATTAGTTTTAATATAAAATAAAGGTACGAAAAACTGAAAGATATTACAAACCTATATGGTAGGAGTTATATCAATAATAACGAGATAAGGTAGATACGAAGAATAATAAAAACGTCATCTCTTTCAACCTTTATTAAGGCATATAGTAGATATAAATAATTCTTACCTTACGTAACAAGGTTATATATATTACATACATATAAGAGATACGAAAGAATAGCTCGAGCCATTCTTTCTCCTCTTTTATACATCATCATCTTATTCTAGTCTAGTCTATACAGCGTATGCCCGAGCCTACCATCTTTTTAAAATAAAAAATTAATTTATTTATATTATATTTACTTTCGTTATTTAAATCTTTTATTATATTTAAGGTTTAACTTTTATAAATTTTAATATATTTATTTAATTTATTAATAATTAATACCATTTTATTTATCGTATTAATTAATAATGTGTTTGTGATGTTTTTTATTTCGGATAGAAATAAATATTTTCAGGTATTTTTATATTTATCTTTCTTTAATAAATCGGTATAATTTATAAATAAATATCCTAATTCGTTTAATATTAATCTAATATTTTATCTTATTTTAATTTATCGATATATTAGTTTATTAGATTTATAAAAATTAATCGAAGATTTCACATTTTTATACCAATATATCGTTATTATATTATATTAAAAATTTATAATAATTTTATAAATATTTAATCACTTTATTCCTAAAAAGAACTTTAAGCTTTAAATTATTATATATTTATATTATCATCCACATTAAGAATTTAACTTATCACCTTTATTATTTCGTTAATATCTTTAATTAAAATTCAACAAGATTATATAAAGTAATTAATCTTATAATATCTTTTATTATATAACTTTCTTTTTATCTTATTATTATATAATTTTCATTATATATTATAAACCAAAGTTTATCCACCAATACTCCCGAAACACTTATATTTCCACATATAATATATACTTCTTCTTTTTTATAAAATTTAATTTTAAACATAATATAAATATATTTATTATATTTTAAATTAAACTTTTTCTTTTACAATTTAATTTTAATAATCTCAATAAAATTATTAACATCCCTTTTATTTATATTACTATTTATACTTATATTTTATTCTAATTTACCTTAATCCGTTATTACTTTTAATTTACATTTTAAATTTCCCAATTACTCTTATTATAACTTTAATAAAAAAATTTTTAATTAAATAAATCCAAATCATTATCTTTATCAGTCGATTTTCTTTTATCGAGAATATTTTTAATTAATAAATTTTAATATTATTTTTTATTTAATAATGGTTATATAAATAACAATGATTATTTAAATAACAATAACTATATAAATAACAATAATTATATAGATAACAATGATTATATAAACAATTATAACTATATAAACAATTATAACTATATAAAAAATTATAATTATATAAATGGTAATAATTTTCTAACCTAAATTTTTTTTAGATCTTAATATTCTTTCCACTTTATATATACCATTAATTTATTTCTAAATATAAATACATATAAATACTATTTATATTTCATATTTTTCTTTATAATGTTATATATAAAAAAACCGGCAATATAAATTAAATTATATTTAAATTAATTTACTACTAATAAATTACCCTCTTCATTACCAAAATATTTATTAAATAAAAAGTAACCATTATTTTTTAATATATTTATTTTACTCTTTTTACTAATTTCGTTTTTAATTATATAAGTTTTATTATTAAATTTTATTCCGTTATTATTTAACCTTACTTTAATATATCTATTCTATTAATACTTATTATTAAATTAATATATTATATCCTTTCTAATTTTTCATTATTAAAAACCTTTATAATAAAATATTTACTATCTTTTATATCTTTTACATTATAAACCTCTACCTTTAATATAACCTAATATATCTTGTTAATATAGTTATTATTAATATAAATCACTTATTAAAACTAACTTTAAATTTTATTCCTCGGTATTATCTTAATAATTCGTCGATATTATATTAATTAATAAGGTTAATAAAATTAAATTTTATAAGAAAATTGGCAATCTTTAATATCTTAAAATATAACCTTAAACGAGTATATTATTAATTAAAGATATTATATATAATGTAGTTATAAAATTTTAAATATTTTTATAAAAATAAATAATAATTTTATATATTTTAATTTTCTTTTCTAAATGGATAAAAAGAATTTTTAAACAAAAACCGGCGAATCTTTTCGGTTTAATTATTAATGATCTTAAAAAAAGATTATATATTTCCGTTATTTATTAAACAGATTTTTACCAACTGGTTACCTTATAAAACCAAATAATTTACATTATTTAAAATCGGATCGGCTTATTAACTACTATTCTCTTTAAACCATATATTAAAACCGGGTTATTTAAAATTACTAATATATTTATTATAAACATTTTAAAACAGGAGATTGTTATATTAATTACATTATTTAAGTTAACATTAAATTCGATATATTTTTCAGATAAAGATTTTTTAATCTATTATTCCTAAACTATACCTTTAAACAATTAAAGAAAATCTCGCTAAATAATTATTTATTACGCAGGTATAATTACATATTCTCTAATATTATTTACAAATAAATATATATTTCTTTAATATATAAATTTACTAATTATAATAAAATCACTTTTATTATAACCTTCCTCGAAACTTAAATATAAATATCCCATATACGTTAACTTCCATCTATAAATATTAATTTTAGTTTTATTACTATCCAATTAAATATTTATTATATCAATTAAATTGGATATAAAGTTTTTACCGGTCTCTAAATTAATAAAACCGTTAAAATTGCCTAATAAAAACATTATATTTTAATTTAAATATCCCGGTAATTCCGGTACTCCCGATTAACCAATTAAACCTAATAAATTACTTGCATTATTATTACTTAATATATTATCTAAATCTTAAAATAAATCCTTTTAAAACAATTAAATTAATTTCTTTTAAAAAAATTATATTAACTCTCTTTAAAACAATTACACTTATTTTCCTTAAAATAATTACGTTAACTTTTTTTAAAATAATTATATTAACTCCTCCTAAAAAAAAAAATTCCTCCAATAACAAAATTACTTAATCGCCCGGAAGGTATTAAAATAAGAAAAATTCCACCGAAAATAAAAATTTAAAATTATTTTAAAAAAATTAAAATTAAGAAAAATCTTAAGAACTTTCATTTGTTAAAGGCGAAAGGGAATTATTTAAGGATGATAAAGAATTATTTAAAAATAGTAAAAACCCTACTAACAATAAAAACTTTACTAATAATAATAATAATAAATTACAATCCACTCTTTTACCTTTATAATTTATTAAAATTTACTATTATATATTATTTTAAATTATTATATTTTTCTATTCGGTTAATAATCTTATTTATATTAATATATTAAAATTTAACAGTTTTAATTATATTAACATATTAAAATTTAATATTATTAAACCGGATTATATTAACGCATTAAAATTTAACGATCCCAATTATATTAATATATTAAAATTTAAATAAAATTTTTATTAAACAATAATTATTCTCAATAATTTTTAAATAAACACACTTTACTTTTTTTCTTTTTTTTATAAAAAAAATACATCATTAATTTTAAATAATCTATATATCAACAACTCCACTCTTAATCTTAAGGATAAAACATATTTTTTTAATAAAAATATTTCGTAAATTAAAAACAAATACTTTATTTAAAAATCTTCTACCAATATAAATAATAAAATTATTATATTGGTAAATATTAATATTTACAATTATAATAATAATATCTTCTCTATAAATATTTATATAATATTAAATATAAATACAGATATAAATAAAATATTAAAAATAAAGATAAATATTAAATCAAATATAGGTATAAGTGTGGATATAATATTAAAAGTAAGGATAAGTATTAAATTAGGTATTACTATCAATATATATGCAATATTAAAGGTAAAAATAAATATTATTAACTTACATAGTAAATGTTAATATTATATAATTAATAATAATAATTATTATATAAATATACCATATTTTCCGGGATTTAATACTCCTAATATATTTAAATTAATCTTAAAACTATTTTATTTAAAGGTTTTTAATTAGTTACGGTATAATTATTCTCTTTTTATTATTTTTTCTTATACTTTTTATATGTTTTTAATTAACCTTTTATTAATTTCTTTTAATTTATCCTATTCAATCTTAACTAACATTCATCTCAAAAAACTAATAAAAACTAATTTATCAACTCTCCAGCTTTTTAAGTAATTCTTTTAAAAACCTAACTTTAATCTAATGATTTATTTTAAAATTAACAATTATTAAAAAAGAATAATTTTATAATTCTAGCAATATATTTAATTAAATCTTAAATAATAATATGTAAATCCTCTTTAAATTTAGATTATAAAAAATAATTATTCTTTAAATCCAATATAAATACTTTTATATTAAAATAATTAAAAATATATTATAAAATTATATTTTCCATAAAGATTAACTATAACTTAATATATAATAGATAATAATATAGAATCTTTAATAATAAAATTATTAAGAAAAAATAGAAAAATAAATTTTAAAATGGATTATTTCGAAAGAAATAAAATTATTAATTATTACAAATATAATAATAGTTTAGGAAAACTATAATAGTAATAACCTATACTAAAATCTAATAAATTCTATTTAAAATAAAAAATCATTCATTAATAATTTAAGAAAGAACTTATTTAAGAGCAATAAGAACTATAAATTATAAAGTATATTAAAAGTTAAGGCTAAATTTTAATAAACATCCCTTAATTATTAGATTTTAGTTTTTAGGTCTTTTATTAATAAATTAATAAAAAAATTGGCTTTACGGTAAAAAAGCTTAATTATAAATTAATAAAAAAATTAACTTTATAAAAAAAAGGCTTTACGGTAAACCTCGCCGGGGGGCCTTTATAATAAATTAATAAAAACTCTATAATAAAATAGTTTTATAATAAAAGATTTTGTAATAATTTAATAAAAAGTTTAATTTTACGGAAAAGTAATTTTACAATAAAAAGGCTTTATAATAAGTTAATAAAAAATTTAACTTTATAAAAAGAAAATATTTTATAACCGGGGGGTTTTAATAATGAATTAATAAAAGTTTTATAATAAAAAAGTTTTATTAAAAAAGTAATTTTATAATAAGTTAATAAAAACTTTTTTATAAAATGATTTTATAATAAAAAGGTTTTGCGGTAAATTAATAAAAAAGTTAATTTTATAAAAAAAAAACTTCATTTAAAAAAAAGGCTTTGTAATAAATTAATAAAAAAAAGTTTTACTGTAAAAAATCCTTAACATAAATTAATAAAACTTTTACGATAAAATAATTAAATAATAAAATGGTTTTATAATAAATTAATAAAAAAAAGCTTTATAAAAACGGGCCTCGTGGGTTTTATTATAAATTAATATGAAAAAAGGTTTTACGTAAAAAAGCTTAACGGAAAAACGGTTTTATAATAAAAAAACTTAATAATAAATTAATAAAAATTATAATTTTATAAAACGTAAACTTTATAATAAAAAGGTTTATAATAAATTAATAAAAAAGTTAATTTTACAAGTTAATAAAAACGTTAAAATAAAAAAATATTATAATAAAAAGTTTTTAATAAAAATTAATAAAAACTTTATAATAAAATAATTTTATGTTAAATTTTACGATAATAATATAAAATAAAGCCTCGTATTTAAATTAATAATACCTCATTAAAGGGGTTTTTAATATAAATTAATAAAAAAAACCATATTATAAAAAGAATTTATAATAAATTAATAAATATCACGGGGTATATCCGGATGGTAAATATAAAGATCTATTTATCTAAAAAACTGATAAAAATAATAAAACTAAAGAAAAAAGAAAAAAAAAAGATTTATAATTTTATAAATTTAAATGTTTAAATAATACCCCTATTTATATATAAACCTTTCTTTATTTTTATCTGTATATATACCTTACTTTAAGATACATACTTATCAAAAATATATACCTTTAATTATAAATATATATACCATATCTTATAAATTACATAACTTAATCCTAATTATATAATTATTTTTTTTCCTTTACCATCGAAAATTATAACAATTTCCTTTTTCTAAAAGACTTATTCCAAATCTTATTATTAGCTTAAATCATTTCTATAAAACTCTTTTCCAAATATTTTAAAATATTAATAATATATTATTTTCTTTATACAAAAAATTGAATTTATCTTTTTTTATTATTTTTAACCAAATCTCCAATTTTTTTAATAATCCAATTATTTTAAAATTAATCTTATAATATATTATAAATTTCTTTATAATATTTTTAAAATTACTTACTAAATATTATTTAAAATCCGAATTGCAATTTTTTCAAAATATCTAATATTATAACTTTTTATAATATAATCGAAAAAAAATACCTCCTTTATTTCCCATTCTAATTCTTTTAAATTAAAATCTATAATTTCTTCCTTTAAGTTCTTTAATTTTTATTTTAAAATTAAATTATTTAAATCTTTTTTTAATCTCTCTACATTAAACCATATTTATCTTTTCTAAATATAAAAAAACTCTAATTTATATATATTTAATTTTATTTTATATTATTTAATAATTTTATATAAAATCGAAATCATTAATAAATTTAATTTATTATTAAATTAATTTATTCCCAATTTTAATTTAATAAAAATAAATATATAATTTTTTATATTAAAATCTAATATTCATCAATATTAATTAACCTACCATTTTTAAATCTTTTAAATTTATTTCTTTCTTTTTTTAATATAATTATACCATTCTTTTATTAATTTTATAAATTTTTATATTTCTTATTATAATACCTTTTCTTTCAATATAAATCCGAAAAAATCTTTTATTTTAACCTCCCAATCGAAAAAGGTTTTCATTAATTTTCTCATTAATACCTCTTATAATATAATCTTTCTAAAAGATTCATAAAATAACCCATTTTAGGCAAAATTTATAACAAATAATACTTAAAACCAATCATCTTAAAAATAATTTACAAATAATCATAAACATTAATCTAAATATTTATTTATTACTTTAACTTATCTTACCATTTATTTATGATTTATTATAACAAATTCCTATTTAATTCTAAAAATCTTAAACAATTCGTCTGTAAAATTAAATATAAATTATAATCTTTAATTATTTATTATAAAAACAAAATATCCCATAACGTAATAAAATCCATTATAATATATTTAAACCACGTTTTAAATAATTACAATTTTTTTATATAATATAAACCAAACTATCTTCAAAAATTTATTTATAATAATAAACATATTATTATATCTATTTTTATCTTTTAATACAACTTTAAAATATATAATCAAATATTCTTATATTCTTTTTAAAATAAATAAAAAAGATAATAATCCAAATATTTTATCTTTAAATATTTTAACTAATCAATAAATATAATTATTTATATATCGATCCATATATTTATATAATCTTAACCACTAATAATATTATATTATTAAGTAATAAAATTTACTTTTTCCAAGATATATAATTATTATATAATTATATATTTCTTTTATTATTTTGGTTTATAAATGATCTTTATTTAAAATTATAATTCTTCTTTTATAAATTATAAAATCCCTTAATAAATTTTAATATAATTCTTTTAAATTTTTAATTTTTTCTTTATATTTTTATAAACTTTCTTCTCTTCGATTAACATTTAAAATCTCATTAATTAATATAACCTTTAATATTTTAAAAATAAAAATATCTTATATTTCTAGAATATTTATTATAATTTAAAATAATTTAAATAAAGTTATAATATATTAAATATTTTGTTTTTTTTTTAATTTTTTAATTCTTTATATAATTAAAATAATATATTAAGAATTATATTTTTAAATCTCGATTAGTAAATAATTTTAAAATTATATTATAATAAGATTTCTACTTATTTTATTTATTATAAATTTAAAAACTTTTTTATGTTAAAATATTATAATATTTAATAATTTATAATAATAATAAAAGATTTATTTTTTTATAATTTTATTAATTTTATACGTTAATAAATTAATATTTTTATTATAATTAATATTTCTTTATTATAAATAATATAATTTAACTCTATATTATATAAAATTTTAAAATAAAATATTATTAAATATTAAAACTTTTCTAAAAAAATATATTATAATAACACCCTTATAACCACTTTATTTAATATATCTATTTTAATATAGATTTCAGAATTAAATAAAAAATAAATTAATAATAAGGCAAAAATTAATTATACCTTTAATTTTATAAATATTTTTTAATATTATATAATTTAAATTAAATTTATTTAAAATTTTATTAATTTTATTAAAAATTTAATTATTTGGTTAAATTCCTTAATAAATTTCTAATAAAAATTGTGAAATCTTATAAAAAAATTTACCCTTTTAAATATTATCTTTTTATCTTTTTAAAATATAAATTAATTAATTATTATTTTTATTTTTTTCAAATCAATTTTTACTTTATCTTTCTCTATAATAAATCTTAAAAATTTAATTTCTATTATATAAAATTCATATTTCGTAATATTTATTTATAATCTTACCTTATATAATTTCTATAATATCTTTTTTATATAATTTTTATAATCTTCTATTAATTTAAAATAAATTAATATATTGTTAATATATATTATATAAAAATCGTCGAAATAATTTTCCAATATATTATTAATAAAACATTAAAATATAAAAAATGTTACAATTAATCCAAAAAATAATATTTCATATTAAAATATTCTATATTATATTTTAAAAATAATATAATCCTTATTTCCTACCGCTATATATATATAATAAAAAACTTATTTAATATTAATTTTTGTAAAAGTTTTAATTTTAAAAATTCTAATTAATATTTTTTTTATTAAAAATAATAAATATTAATTTTTTATATAATAATATTTAATTTTTAATAATCCATATAAAATCTAAAAACTTTATTTAATTTTTTTATCAATAAAATTAAGATTATTTATAATATAATTAATAATTTAATAAAACCTTTTTTTAAATTTTTTATAATATATATTTAACAAATTTCCAACTTTTTAACCGTTAATTTATTAGTAAGCTCGGATATATGTTAATTCAAAAATTAGTAATAAATTGATAAATTAATTAAAAATGTGCTCCGTAAAAGCATAGTGCGCGAAACGCACTCTTATGCTTATAGTCTGCCAGGATCATTATTGTGTTTTATGGGGCTTTAAAGCCATTAAGTATTTTCTTATATAAATTTATATGATAGAATACCTTGATTCACTTAATAATCGTATGGTATATTCTCTTGGCAAATAACTCGTAAAAGTAATTCTGGTGGAAAAATACTTCTTTAATCTTTGGAAATTTCTCCATAAAACACAATAATGATCCTGGCAGCTTATATAAATAATATAACGTTAACCTTATAATTAACGCGTGGCACGTGCGCTATGGCGCACGTAATGTGGGTCTGCCATTTATATAATAAATTATATTTTAATTAATCGGATCTTTCTTTTAAAAATATATAATAATTTATTTTAAATTAATAAAATAATAATTTATTTAATATTACTTTATTAAATATATCCAAATATTTATAATATTATTTTAATAATATTTTTATTATTAATTTTTTCAATTCTTTGTTATCATTAGGTATAACATTATCGGGAATTTTTTTAATTAATAATTTATCGATCTGTTTTTTTAAAATTTAAATAATAATTATCTTTATTTCCTTTTTTATTTTAATATCAGCTAAAATATTATAAAATTTTATAACTTTTATTATAATTATATTAATAAGTTATTATTAATATTCACTTAAATTATTTTATTTTAATTAATATTTATTTTATTTATTCTGATATATCATAGGATATGTTTGGATGGTAGGCGTAAGGATTTATCTATCCGAAGAATTGGTAAAAATAATAAAGTTAGGGAAAAAAGAAAAAAAAAAAGGATTTATAATCTTATAAGTTTAGGTATTTAAATAGTATTTCTATTTGTGTATAAACTTTTCCTTATTTCTACCTATATATATATTTTATTTTGGGATATATATTTATTAAAAATATGTATTTTTAGTTATAAATATATATATTATATTTTATAAATTATGTAATTTAATTTTAATTATATAATTATTTTTTTTATTTTACCGTTTAAAATTATAACAATTTTTTTCCTTTAGAAGATTTGTCTTAAATCTTATTATTAACTTAAATTATTTCCGCGAAATTTTTTTTCGAATATTCTAAGATATTATTAATATATTGTTTTTCTTATACAACAAATCAAATTTATTTTTTTTTGTTATTTTTAGTTAAATTTTTAGTTTTTTTAAAAATTTAATTATTTTAAGGTTGGTTTTGTAATATGTTGCAAATTTTTTTATAATATTTTTAAAATTATTTATTAGATATTATTTAGGGTCCGGATTATAATTTTCTTAGGATACCTAATATTGTAACTTTTTATAATATAGTCGAAAAAAAAATACCTTTTTTATTTCTTATTTTAATTTTTTCAAATCGGGATCTACAATTTCTTTTTTTAGGTTTTTTAATTTTTATCTTAAAATTGGATTGTTTAGATCTTTTTTTAGTTTTTTTATGTTGAATTATATTTGTTTTTTCTAGGTATAAAATAACTTTAATTTGTATGTATTTGGTTTTATTTTATATTATTTAACAATTTCGTACGAAATTGGAGTTATTGGTAAATTTAATTTATTATTAGGTCGGTTTGTTCCTAACTCTGGTTTAATAAAGATAAATATGTGATTTTTTATATTAAAATCTAATACTTATTAATATTAATTAACCTACTATTTCCAAGTCTCCTAAGTTTATTTTTTTTTTTTTTAACGTAATTATATTATTCTTTTATTAATTCTATAAATTTTTATACTTTTTATCGTAACACCTTTTCTTTTAATATAAATCCGGAAAAATTCTTCGTCCTAACCTCCCAATCGAAAAAGGTTTTTATTAATTTTTTTATTAATATTTTTTGTAACGTAATTCTTTTAAAAGATTTATAAAATAACTTATTTTGGGTAAAATTTATGGCAAATAACATTTAAAACCAATTATCCTAAAAATGATTTATAAATAGTTATAAATACTGGTTTAAATATTTATTTATTACTTCAACTTATCTTATTACCTATTTATGGCCTATTATAATAAATTCTTATTTAGTTTTAAAAATTTTAAATATTTTATTTATAAAATTAAATATGAATTATAATCTTTAATCATTTATTATAGAAGTAAGATATCTTATGATTTGATAAGGTCTATTATAGTATATTTAAATTACATTTTAGGTAATTACGATTTTTTTATATAATATAGATTAGGTTATTTTCGAAAATCTATTTATAATAATAAGTATATTATTATATCCATTTTTATTTTTTGGTGTAGATTTAAAATCTATAACCAAATATTCTTATATTCTTTTTAAAATAGATAGGAGAAATAATAATCTAGATATTTTATTTTTAAATATTTTAACCGATCAATAAATATAATTGTTTATATATCGGTTTATATATTTATATAATCTTAACTATTAATAATATTATATTATTAGGTAACGAGATTTATTTTTTTTAAAATATATAATTATTATATAACTATATATCTTTTCCATTATTCTAATTTATAAATAATTTTTATCCGGAACCATAATTTTTCTTTTATAAATTATAAAATTTTTTAATAAATCTTAATATAATTTTTTTAGGTTTTTGATTTTTTTTTTATATTTTTATAAATTTTCTTTTTTTTGGTTAGTGTTTAAAATCTTATTAATTAATATAACCTTTGATATTTTAGGGATAGGGGTGTTTTATATTTTTATAATATTTATTATAGTCTGAGTTAATTTGAATAAAGCCATAATATATTAAATGTTTCATTTTTTTTTTTAATTTTTTAATTCCTTATATGGTTGGGATAGTATATTGAGAATTATATTTTTAAATCTTGGTTGGTAAATGATTTCGAAATTATATTATAATAGGATTTCTACCTATCTTATTTATTATAAATTTAAAACTTTTTTTATATTAAAATATTATAATATTTAATAATTTATAATAATGATAAAAAATTTATTTTTTTATAATCCCATTAATTTTATATGCCAATAAGCTAATATTTTTATTATAATTAATATTTCTTTATTATAAATAATATAATTTAATTCTATATTATATAAAGTTTCGGAATAGAACATTATTAGATATCAAAATTCTTCCAGAAAAATATATTACAATAATACCCTTACAACCACTCCATCCAATATGTTTATCTTAATGTAGGTTTCAAAATTGAATAAGAAATAAGTTAATAGTGGGGCGAAGATTAATTATACCTTCAATTCTATAAATACCTTCTAGCACTATATAATCTAAATTAAATCTGTTTAAGACTTTATTAATTTTATTAGGGGTTTGGTTATTTAATTAAATTCTTTAATAAATTTCCAATAGAAATTATAAAACCTTATAAAAGATCTTACCTTTTTAAATATCGTTTTTTTATCCTTCTAAAATATAAGCCAATTAGTTATAACTTTTACTTTTTTCGGATTAATTTTTATTTTATCCTTCTCCATAATAAATCTTAAAAATTTAATCTCTATCACATAAAATTTATATTTTATAATATCCACCTATAATTTTATTTTATGTAATTTCTACAACACTTTTTTCATATAATTTTTATAATCTTTTACTAATTTAAAATAAATTAATATATCATCAATATATACCGTATAAAAATTATCGAAATAATTTCTTAATATATTATTAATAAAACGTTAGAACGTAAAAAATTTTACGGTTAATTCGAAAGGTAATATTTTATATTAGAATATTCTATATTGTATTTTAAAAATAGTATAATCCTTATTTCTTATTACCATCCATATACAATAGAAAATTTATTTAATATTAATTTTCGTAAAGATTTTAGCTTTAAAGATTTTAACCAATATCTCCTCTATTAAAAATAATAAGTATCGATCTTTTTATATGATGATATTTAATTTTTAATAATTTATGTAAAATTTAAAGGCTTTATTTAATTTTTTTATAAATAAAATTAGGGTTATTTATGGTATAATTAATAGTTTGATAAAATCTTTTTTTAAATTTTTTATAATATATATTTAATAAATTTCCAACTTTTTGATTGTTAATTTATATAATAGGTTATATCCTAATTAGTTGGGTTTTTCTTTTAAAAATATATAATAATCTATTTTAGGTTGATAGGGTAGTAATTTATTTAATATTATTTTATTAAATATATCCAAATGTTTGTAATATTATTTTAATAATATTTTTATTATTAATTTTTTTAGTTTTTTATCGTTATTAGGTATAATATTATTGGGGTTTTTTTCGATTAATAATTTATTAATTTATTTTTTCAGAATTTAAATAATAATTATCTCTATTTCTTTTTTAATTTTAACGTTAGTTAAAATATTATAAAATTCTATAACTCCTATTATAATTATATCGGTAGATTATTATTAATATTAATTTAAATTATCTTGTCCTAATTAATATTTACCTTATCTGTTCCGGTATAAATATTTTTTTTTTTTTTCTTCTTATATAACTTCTTCTTTTTTTATTATTCTTTTAATTCTTCTTCTATAGATCTGAATTATAACATTCTTTCCAAAACTTAATTTATTTTCTGTATATTTTCTTGGGTATTACCGTAATATATTATAAAATTCTAGAATCAGATCTATTTCTTTTAGAGTTTTAAGATCCGCAATAATTCTAGATACTTTTGTAATATCTTAAAAAGCCTCTCTAATATTTCTTTTTTTAATTTCCATTTTTTAAGAAATTATAATTTTTTCCGTTTTATATTTACTAAAATATTATATTATTTAAAAAATTTTTTTCCCAAAATTATATTATATTTTATAAAGAATATAAAAAAATATACTTCCCTTATATCTTTATTATACAATTTCAATTAAATATTTATAATAATATTTATTTTTTAAAATCTTTTCTTATTATATCTGAAGATGGGAATAAAAAATAATCTAGTTATAATCCAAATCTATAATTTATTAATTAATTTATTAATAAAATCTATATTAATTAATATATAAATTTTAATTTTTATATTGGTAAAAATATTAATAATTATAGAATTTTTATTATTAATTAAAATATATTTAATTAAGAATAAATGTTTTTTTAATTATTTAAATAAAAAATCTGTTAATATATTTTAATTATTTCTTTCTAATACCGTTACCGTTATTCTTTTAAAATAAGAATTTAATCTTTCTAAAATTCTTTTTTTACCTTAATTTTTTTTTATAATTAACTTACCACCAATTTTACTTATAAAATTTTATATTTTTTTTTTATCACATAATCCTTACCTCGATATTCCTTTTTATAATAAATAAAATATTATTCGGTTTTAATAAGTTATAAGGTTTATTTAAAATTAAAATATTAATATATTATAATCTTATTTACGGTTATATTTGCCGTGGCGATCTTGTGATATATAACAAGTTATTATAATTCGAAAAGATCTTTCTTAGGTTTTATGTTTCTAATAATTTTTTTTTTTTTTTTCTATTTTTTATATTTTTACCTTTTTTTATTTTTTTTTTCTGGCGAAGGATAAAATTTTTCGATTATTGGTGGTTATATTTTTATATATAAATATAGAATAATAAAAAATTATATAATAGATTATAATATTAGTTAATATTTTATTTATTTAATCTTTAAAATAATTTATCAAATATTTTATATTTATAATCATTTTAAATAACTTTAATTTATTCGGCTAATTTTATAAATTTATTTTTAAAAATTATAAAAGATCTTTTTATATCTATTTTTAGGTTTCGGAAATCTTTACAGGTTTTTTTATATACATTAAAATTTTTATATTATTTTTTTAAATATTTTAAAATTTAATCTATAATAAATAATATTAGTAATCTATTATCTTATATAATAAAAAGAATTAAGATTTTAACAATAATTTTATTTATTTATTTAATAATATATATAATATATTTTTATTTATTTCGAAAATAATTAATATTTTTCGTTAATTTATTTTTTAATAATATATATTAATATTTAAATTTAATTTTATTTCCTTCTTCCTCATTTTTAAAAATAAAAAAATCTATTTATTTTATTAAACGTTTCTTATTAATATTATCAGGAATAATATTATTTTTAGTCTTTAATTATTTTCGTAATTAATTAAATTTTTAAGTTTAAGATAAGTTAACCTTTTCTTATTATTCATAAACTTTTTGGACGATATTATATCTAAATATTACATATTCGATACATATTTTTAAATAGATTTTAGTTTTTAATAATAATTATAACTAATTTTTTAAGATAATTAGATAAATTGCTAAAGTCATAAAAATTATTTCCCATTTTTAATATATTAAAGATTGTTTTTTAAATAACTTAATTAATTTATTATATATATTATATATTAAAGTTATTTTTATAATAAAAGGAAGTTGGTTTTTCCCTTCTGTAATAGATATCCAAAAAAAGGTTATTTTTTCGAATATAATATTTTTTAATTATTTCCGGATAATTTCTTATAATCAATTATATATTTTGTTATTTACAAAATAATATAATTTTTAATAATAATCTACTATTTTGTATTTATTAATAATTTTTTATAAATTTTTAATAATAGATTTAATAAAGGTAATAATTCTTATTCGTTCTTTCGTCTATCTTTTTTTAATTTTATATATTAAAATTATAAAATTATAATAAATTAAATTTAACATTCTCTTTCATATAAACCTAACGGATATTATTTTCTTAATATATTTTCCATACGCCTATAGGTTTATATTGTTTATTAATTTTATGGCAATAGAATTGTTTATTGTAATAAATATATCGCTTTATATTATTTAAAATAAAATTAATATATTATTTTATTAAAATATTAAAATTAATATATAATATTATTTAATTCGAAATTTATTTGTTTTTTTTTCGAAATAATTGTAATTAATATTTATAACAAAATATTAATTAAAAATTAATAGTTTAAATTAATTAAGGTTATTTTTATAATATAATATATAAAAAATTTTATTATTGTTACGAAATATATCCGGATAGTAGGTATAAAGGTTTATTTATCTAAAGAATTAATAAAAATAATAAAACTAGGGAAAAAAAAAAAAAAAAAAGGATTTATAATTTTATAAATTTAAGTATTTAAATAGTATTTCTACTTATACATAAATCTTTCCTTATCCCTACCTGTATATGTATTTTATTTTAGGGTATATACCTATTAAAAATATATATCTTTAGTTGTAAGTATATATATTATACTTTATAGATTATATGACTCAATCCCAATCACATGATTACTCTCCCTACTCTACCGTCTAAAACCGTGATACAATATAAATATTCTTTTTTTTTCTTCTTTTTATATAATTTTTTCTTTTTTTATTATTCTTTTAATTTTTTTTTTATAAATCTAAACTATAATATTTTTCCTAAAATTTGGTTTATTTTTTATATATTTTCCTAAATATCACTATAATATATTATAAAATTCTAAAATCGGATTTATTTTTTTTAAGATTTTTTTAAAATCTATAATAATTTTAAATATTTTTTTAATATTTTAAAAAACTTTTCCAATATTTCTTTTTTTAATTCCTATTTTTTAAGAAATTATAACTTTTTTCGTTTTATATTAATTAAAATATTATATTATTTAAAAAATTTCCTTCTTAAAATTATATCATATTTTATAAAAAATATAAAAAAATATATTTCCCTTATATCTTTATTATATAATTTTAATTAAATATTTATAATAATATTTATCTTTTAAAATCTTTTTTCGTTATATCTAAAAATAAGAATAAAAAATAATCTAATTATAATCTAAATTTATAATTTATTAATGAATTTATTAATAAAATCTATATTAATTAATATATAAATTTCGATTCTTATATTAATAAAAATATTAATAATTATAAAATTTTTATTATTAATTAAAATATATTTAACTAAAAACAAATATCTTTTTAATTATTTAAATAAAAGATTTATTAATATATCTTAATTATTTTTTTTAATATTATTATTGTTATTTTTTTAAAATAAGAATTTAATCTTTTTAAAATTCTTTTTTTATTTTAATTTTTTTTTATAATTAATTTATTACCAGTTTTATTTATAAAATTTTATATTCTCTTTTTACCATATAATTTTTATTTTAATATCTTTTTTTATAATAAATAAAACACTATCCGGCTTTAATAATTTACAATATTTATTCAGAATTAAAACATTAATATATTATAATTTCATTAATAATTATATTTATTATAATAATACTATAATATATAACAAATTATTATAATTTAAAAAAAATCCTTTCCAAATTTTATATTTCCGATAATCCCCTTCTTCCTTTTTTTTCTACTTTTCGCATTTTTTCTTTTTTTTATCTCTTTTTTCTAATAAAAAATAAAATTCTTTAACTATTAATAATCATATCTCTTGTCACGGGGTATGTCCGGATGGTAGGCGTAAGGGTCTATTTATCCAAAAAATTAATAAAAATAATAAAGCTAAGGAAAAAAGAAAAGAAAAGAAGATTTATAATCTTGTAGGTTTAAGTGTTTAAATAATACCTTTATTTATATATAAACCTTTCCTTATCCTTATCCGTATATATATTTTACCTTCGGATATATACTTATTAAAAATATGTACCTCTAATTACAAATATATGTATTATATCTTACAGGTCACGTGACTTAATCTTAGTCACGTGACTGTTCTCCCTGATCTACCGTCGAAAACCATGACATTTTTATATATAAATATAAAATAATAAAAAATTATATAATAAATTATAATATTAATTAATATTTTATTTATTTAATTTTTATAATAATTTATTAAACATTTCGCATTTATAATTATTTTAAATAATTTTAATTTATTTAGTTAATTTTATAAATTTATTCTTAAAAATTATAAAAAATCCTTTTATATCCATTTTTAAATCTTAAAAATTTTCATAAACTTTTTCATAAACATTAAAATCTTTATATTATTCCTTTAAATATTTTAAAATTTAATTTTTAATAGATAATATTAACAATTTATTATTTTATATAATAAAAAAAATCAAAATTTCGGTAACAATTCCATTTATTTATTTAATAATATACATTATACGTTTTTATTTATTTCAGAAATAATTAATATTTCTTATTAACTTATTTTCTAACAATATATATTAATATTTAAATTTAATTCTATCTTTTTTTTCTTTATTTTTAAAGATAAAAAGGTTTATGTATTTTATTAAACATTTTTTATTAATATTATTAAAAACATTATTATTTTTAATTTTAAATTATTTTCACAATTAATTAAATTCCTAAACTTAAAATAAATTAAACTCTTTCCATTATTTATAAATTATTTAAACAATATCTTACCCAAATATCATATATTTAATAAATATTTTCAAATAAATTCTAACTTTTAATAATAATTATAACTAATTTTCTAAAATAATTAAACAAATTATTAAAGTTATAAAAACTATTTTCCATTCTTAATATATAATTAATCATCCCTCGGATAATTTAATTAATTTATTATATATATTATATATTAAGATTACTTTTATAATAAAAAGAAATTAGCTCCCTTTTTTAATAATAAACATTTAAAAAAAAAACCATTCCATTAAATATAACACTTTTCAATTATTTTTAAATAATTTCCTATAATTAATTATATATTTTATTATTCATAAAATAATACAATTTATAATAATAATCTATTATTTTACACTTTTAGAAAATTTTTTATAAATTTTCTATAATAAGTTTAATAATAATAATAATTCTTATTTATTTTTTTATTTATTCTTTCTTAATTTTATATATTATAATTTGTCATGGTTTTCGACGGTAAAGTAGAGAGAATAATCACATGACTGGGATTAAGTCACGTAATTTGTAAAATATAATATATATATTTATAGTTAGAGGTATATACCTTTAATAAGTATATACTTTAAAGTAAGGTATATATATAAGCAAAAATAAAGAAAAGTTTATACGTAAGTAAAGGTATTATTTAAATACCTAAACCTATAAGATTATAAATCCTTTTTTCTTTCTTTTTTTTTTAATTTTATTATTTTTACCAGTTCCTCGGATAGATAGACTTTTACGCTTACCATTCGGATATACCCCGTGATATAATTAAAAAACAATAATAAATTTAATCCGATATTCTCTTTTATATAATCCCGTTAAATATTATCTTTTTAATATATTTTCTATACATTTATAAATTTATATTATTTACCGGCTTTATAACTATAAAATCGTTTATTATAATAAATATATCGCTTTAAAATACCTTTAATATAATCAATATATTATTCTATTAAAAATATTGAAATTAATATATAATATCGTTCAATTTAAAATTTATTCGTCTTTCTTTTAAAATAATTATAATTTATATCCGTAATAAAATATTAATCAAAAATTAATTCTTTAAATTAATTAAAATCATTTCCATAATATAATATATAAAAAACTTTATTATTATCATAAAATATATCCAGATAATAAACACAAAGATCTATTTATTTAAAGAATTAATAAAAATAATAAAATTAAAAAAAAAAAATCTATAATTTTTTATTTTAATAAATCCAGACCATTACTTTATAAATTGATTTTTTTTTATTTTATAACCACATTAAGTTACAAGTAAATTAGCTCGTACATATATAATTATAGAGATAAAAAAAATTGACTTATAATCCGTGGTTTAAAATTTACCGGGTTAAAAAAGGATAATTATATTATAGAAATAAAATAATAATAAAATATTTTTTCTTTTATTATATAAAAATAATATATTTACATTATTTTAAAATATTATTCGGGGTTAAATATAAAAATCAAAAAGTTTTATTTAATTTTTTATCTCTTAAAAACATTATCGTAACATATAATAATCGTTTACGGAGTGACCCTTTTATTAAATTATGTCATATCATATAAAATTGGTGGTAGGCTCGGGTATACGCTATATAAACTAAACTAGAACACAATGATAAGTTAAATTAAAATGTGTTCCGGAAAAACACGGTGCGTAAAACGTACTCTTATGTTTATAAACAGTGTGGCGTTAGCTTTATGGCTAACGCGTGGCACGTGCGTTATGGCGCACGTGATATGGGTTTGCCAATTGGCTTAAAACATTTAAAACATATAAAACTTATTTTTTTTAACGCGATAATATAATAATTAATAAATTAATTAATTTAAAACTTTAATATTAAATATTGTTTTAATAGTTGTATATCCGACATTTTTTATATTTATCTTAAGTTGTGTAGTTGTTAAATAATAATTAATTGAATTGATATTGTTTTATAGTGCGGTATTTTTTTTATAACGTAATATTTAACGCGACACGGGCGATACGTATAATATAATATCATATAAATATAATATAAATTATTAAAACCGATTAATATACATATATTTAAATAAATAATTACTTATAATAAATTATTTTAATAGGTTAATAAATAGGTTAATGAATAAATTAATGATAAATAAGTTAATAATGAATAATAAATGATATAACTTTTATTTTTACCCCATTTATCTTTAAACCAAAGTTCGAAAATTTGATTTACCAGGATTAAAACCAATTAAAAAACTTTAAAAAATGTTATAACTAAAACGGTACATATGATATAAAGATAAAAAATTCTCGAATTTTAAAATAAGTTTTATTAAAATAAATAATTTTATAAGTTTAAATATTTAAATAATACCTTTATTTACACATAAACTTTTTTTTATTTTTACTTGTATATTTATCTTAATAATACTTAAACTAAAATTCGAGAATTTATTATTCCTTTATTTTTATATGTATTTTTTTAACCATATGATTTTTTAAACTTTTTAATTAATTTTAACCCCAGTAAATTAAATTTTTAACTTTTGGTTTAAAATCGAATGGTATTGACACGGGCCCACATGTATGTGGCGCAGCCACATGCACAGCCACATGTGGCTGTACATACGGTTGCATATAGTTCTTGGGAGAAGAGGAGATCCCTGGGGGATTTTTTTCTTCTTTTCATGATTCTTGCAATTTATCCAATTATCACTTTATTCCACGTAGCCGTGCCAGGTATATAAACCAGGATTTTGATATTTTTTTTTTTTACTTATTATTTAATTTATTTATTAATTTAATCATTAATTTAATTATTAATTTATTCATTAATAATTTATTATAAATAATCGTTTATTTAAAAATATATATATTAATTAGTTTTTATAAAATTATATTATATTATATATATCGCGTGTATTACGTTATTTATTACGGGTTATATTATTTATTACATTATTTATTACGTTATTTATCACATTATATATCGCATTTTATTATTATAAAAATACCAACCCGATTAATTATTACGTAACAATTACGTAAATTAAAATTAATATAAAAGGTGTTAAACGTAAAAGTATTAAAAAAACACCTAATATTAAAATTTTGGATTAATTAATCTATTAATTACCGTGTTATTAAATTAAAAGAGATAAATATTTTAAATGTTTTAAGCCATTAAGTTAAATTTATCTGGCGTAATATAACATTAATAAAATAATTCTATAAACGGTTATTATATACCGCGATAATGTTTTTAAAAAATAAAAAAGTTATATAAAGTTTATAATACTTTATATTTAACTTTAAGAAATATTTTAAAATAATATAAATGTATTATTATTACGTAATAAAAAAATTATTTATTATTATTTTATTATTATTTTAAAAAACTATTAAACTTTTACGATAATAAAATCTTTTATAAAAAACAATTAAGGTTTAAATTACGGTTTAAAAAACATCTTTTTTTACCCCACTATTACAAACATTTAAGCCAGTCTACCTATGGCTTAAAATAGCTAAAAAAAAAGATATTTTTTAAAATATAAGTTAAATTCATTGAGATAACCGTATATATACCTTACTTTAAAATACATATTTATCAAAAATATATACCTCCAATTACAAATATATATACCATACCTTGCAAGTCACGTGACTCAATCCTAGTCACATGACTGCTCTTTTTGCTTTACCGTTAAAAACCGTAGCAATAAAAATAATAATTTTATAAAACAAAAGCTGTATAATAAAGGGCTTTTACGGTAAAAAAGTAACTTTTTATTAAATATAATTAATATGTGGCTTAATAATAAATTAATTAAAATAATACGATAAAAAAGCCACGTAATAAAGGAATTTTAAATTAATAAAACGGTTAATTTCATAAAAAAAAGGTTTTATCCGTAAAAAGCTTTATAATAAATTAATAAAAGGATTAACTTTACAAAAAAAAAGTTTTAACAATAAATTAATAAAAGGGATAATTTTATAAAAAGGTTTTATTAAAAAAGCTTTAATATAAATTAATAAAAATTTTATAATAAAATAACTTTATAATAAAAAAGCTTTACGGTAAATTAATAAAAGAATTAAATTTATAAAAAGGGGTTTTATAATAAAAAAGCTTAATAATAAGTTAATAAAAATAATCTAATTAAAAGTTTTTAAATATTAGTTAATAAAAACTTTATAATAAAAAAACCTCGCGGTAAAAACGGGTTTTTATTAATTGTAATTAATATATAATTTAATATAAATTTTCTTATAAAACCATTTTATCGCGAAGCTTTTATTAATAAAAATTAAAAGTTTTATCACTAAAAGGCCGTATTAACCGTAAATTAATTAAAACATTATAATAAAAAAGACCTCGCAATAAAACATTATAATTAATGTATAATTTATATAAAAAGCTTACGTTAAAAGGTTTTTAAAATAGAAAAGCCTCGCGAAAACATTATAATAAATTAATTAAAACATTAAAATAAAAGCCGGGGCTTTATAATTAATTAATTAAAATGTTTCGTAATAAAATAACTTTATAATAAAAAAGCCTCGCCGGAAAAAAAATTAATAATAAATTAATAAAAAGATATCTTTTAATGAAAAACTTTATTATAAATTAATAAAAAAGTTTATTAAAAAAAAAGGGGGTTTTATAATAAATTAATAAAAAAGAAAGCTTTATAATAAAGGGATTTTACGGTAAAAAATCTTTAATATAAGTTAATAAAAAAAGTTTTATAATAAAAAAAGTTTACAATAAATTAATAAAAAAGTTAACTTTATAAAAGTAAAGTTTTATCGAAAAAAACTTTATAATAAATTAATAAAAACTTTATAATAAAATAACCTCGGGTTAAAAAACTTTAAAAATAAACTAATAAAAATGATAATTTTGTCACGGGGTATGTCCGGATGATAAACGCAGGGGTTTATTTATCCGAAAAACTGGTAAAAATAATAAAGTTAGAGAAAAAAGAAAAGAAAAAAGGATTTATAATCCTATAGGTTTAAGTATTTAAATAATATCTTTGTTTATATATAGATTTTTCCTTATTTCTGTTTATATATATATTTTATTTTAAGGTACGTATTTATTAAAAATATATACCTCCGGCTATAAATATATATACCATACTTTGTAAGTTATGTGATTTAATCTTAATCACGTGATTGCTCTCCCTGATTTACCGTCGAAAACCGTGACAAATTTTATAAAAAAAAGTTATATAATAAAAAGCTTAAATAATAAATTAATAAAAAAAATAGTTTTACGGTAAAAAGTTTTTTAAAAAGTTAATAAAAAAAAGTTTTAAAAAAAAAGTTTAATAATAAATTAATAAAAGGATTAACCTCGTTTTATAATTAATATGTGGCTAATAAAAAGCTTTAAAATAAAAGCGCTTTTCGGGGGCAATATAATAAATTAATAAAAAAGAACTTTAATAATAAAAAGCTTTATAATAAATTAATTAAAATATTGCGATAAAAAAAACATTATAATAAAAGCATTTTAAAATTAATTAATTAAAAACTTACGATAAAAAAACAAATATAATTAAAAAGAATTTAGATTTTTATACTTTTATAATAATAAAACGCTTTTTAATATAATATTAATAAGATAATAATTTTATAAACGGTTATTATATGCCGTAATAACGTTTTAAAAAAATAAAAAAGCAATATAAAATTTACGATATTTTATATTTAACTTTGAATAATATTTTAAAATGATATAAATGTATTATTATTTTATTATTATTTTAAAAAGTTATTAAACTTTTACAATAATAAAATCCTTTATAAAAAACGATTAAAATTTAAATTACGGTTTAAAAAACATCGCTTTTTTTACTTTATTATTATAAACGCTCGGGGTTTAATATTTATAACTTAAAATGGTTAAAAAATGTTTTTTAAACCGTAAATTAAATTCATTAAAATAAACTTTTTATTTATATTATTAAAACTTTATTTTTAAACGTAACGTTATTAATTAGCACGTTTCGTCTTTCGTTTTATTATAAAATATTTAATTAATTAATATCTTGTTTTTTTATATACAAAATATTTTTTTTATATTTATTATTATTATTATTTTAATTATTACCGTTTTAATTATTTTAACGTTATTTATTTTATCCGGTTTTATAAAATTAAAATTATTAATAATTTTTATTACCGTTATATATTTAATTAATTTAATATTAATTTTAATCGATAATATTACGGGGTATATCCGAATAATAAACGTAAAAATTTATTTATTTAAAGAATTAATAAAAATAATAAAATTAAAAAAAAAGATTTATAATTTTATAAATTTAAGTATTTAAATAATATTTTTACCTATATATAACCTTTCTATATCTTTATTTATATATATATTTTATTTTAAAATATATATTTATGAAAAATATATACTTTCAATTATAAATATATATATTATATTTTATAAATCATATGATTTAATTTTAATTATATGATTATTCTCTTTAATTTACTGTTAAAAACTATGATAAATAATATTATATTAATATATTATTGATTTATAATAATATATAATATTAATTATATTTTATAAATTAAAATATATTATTTTAAAAATATTTATTAATTTATATATAATAATGTTAAATATAAGATATTTTTATATTATATTAATTATACTTTTTTTAAAATTAATATTTGTTCAATAATGTAGATTAAATAAGGTGGATAAAATTAAATAACGTAAAAAATAAAGTAGTTGTAAAAATTGATAATGTTTTAAATAAGTTTATAAATTTATATAAGATTATAAAATATAATTATATATTAATTTTTTAATCTTTATATAATAAATATTTATTTTAATAATATTTATCCTAAAGTTTGAGAATTTGTTATTCTTTTATATCGTATGTATTATTTTAGCCATAACATTTTTTAAGCTTTTTAATTGGTCCTAATCTCGGTAAATCAAATTTTTAAACTTTGGTTTAAAAATGCTTAAGGAAAAAACAAAGTGTATATTATTTACTATTCATTTATTATTTATTAATTTATTTATTAATAACTTATTTAATAATTTATTATAAATAATCGTCCATTTAAATATATATATATTAATTAGTTTTAATAGTTTATATTATATATATGTTTATATTATATTATATATTGCGTTATACATTATATTATATATCACGTATCGCTTATATTACATTATAAAAACATACCGCACTATAAAAATAATACCAATTCAATTAGTTATTATTTAATAATTATGCAATTTAAGATGGATATAAAAGGTATCGGATGTATAATTATTAAAGTAATACCTAATATTAAAATTTTAGATTAATTAATTTATTGGTTATTATATTATCATATTAAAAAAGATAAGTGTTATATGTTTTAAATGTTTTAAGTTAATTTTACCTGGCGTAATATGGTTTCAATGAGAGGGTTATTTTATAAATAATTATTATATGCCGTAATAGTGTTTTTAAAAGATAAAAAATTAAATAGAATTTCTTTATTTTTATATTTAATCCCGAATGATATTTTAAAATAATGTAAATATATTATTATTAAATAATAAAAGAAAAAATATTTTGTTATTATTTTGAAAAATTATTAAAAACACCCGTTACGTTAATATATATCTTTATACCCCCTTTCTAAAATCTAAATTACGGGTTATAAAACTTTTTTTTTAACTTTATAATTATATACGCACGAGTTAGTTTACCTATGGTTCGATATAATTATAAAGGTTAAAAAAAAAGATATTTTATAAAGCGGAGGTTAGATTCATTAAGATAAATAAATATATACCATACTAATTATATAATATCCTTATGTACTAATATTGATAAAAATTTTTTTATTTGTGATATAATTACCAATTATAATTATTAAATCCATTTCATATTTTTTTGTTTTAATTTTATATTTACCTTAATTTTGTACCTAATTAGTTATTTATTTATTATTTAAATTATAACCTAGCCGTATATATACAAGTTGGATTATAAAATTAAATTATATTATAAAGTTAATTATATATAATAACTAATAGTTTTCTTTTCTTGTAAAATTATTTATAAAAACTTTTATTTATTATTTAACCGTTGCAAAGTTTTTAATTAGGTTTTTGATTCTCGATTCTTAATTTTTAATTATTTAATTATTATAAAAATTCTTATTATTTGTCGGTTAATATTATAACTTACAAGTTTATTGCAAAGGTTTGCGATTTATTTGTTGGTATTATAATTTGCGAGTTATTGCAAAGGCTTACGATTATCTGTTTATTGTAATTTGTAAACTATTATAAAAATTTACGATTTATTTATTTATTTTAGCAAATTTTGATAATTATTAAACCTTTTATTTATTAAATAGTTGGTAATATTTATTATTAACCTTTATAAAAAAGAGGGAGTAAAATAATCTTTTACTTATTAATATTAAGTAATTTATTTGATATATGAATGCTTAAAAGGTATAACTGTTATAAAAAAGAGGGTAAAAAAACTTTTTTTATAATATATTAGTTTTATTAATTTATATTATAAAATCTTAAATTTTAATATACTATAATATTTATTTCTTCACGCGTGATAAATATAAACCTATTAACTTATATTATAAAATCCCGAGATTTTTAAAAAAGCGTAAATATTTTTCGTAAATTATTAAAATCTAATTTAATAATTTCTAATATAACTTACCTCTTTTTATCTTTTTTTAATTGTTTATAAGTGATTAACAAATGTTTGGTTAATTATTAATTAATATAAGTTAGATAAAATAAACAAAATTAAATAATATAAAAAATAAAATAATTGTAAAAACTAATAATATATTAAATAAATTTGTAAATTTATATAAAATTATAAAATACAGCTATATATTAACCTTTTAATATTTATATAATAGGTACATACTATATTAATTACATAATATCCTTATATATTAATAAATAATTAATTAACAATTTTCTTTAAATCCGTTAAATATTCTTAATTAATTTTTTTAAATATATAAGTAAATTCTTTTAAATATTCTTTTAATAACCGTATAAATTATAATTATTTTTTATTTATTTATATATATTTATTAATTTTCCGTTATATAAAAATAATTTTTAATTTATATAATTATTTCTTTAAAATCAAATCTTTTCTCAAATAAATAATTATAATAATATTATAACACTTGTTTTTTTAATATTATTAAATATATTTTATAATATTAAAACTTTTTAATATTAATTTTACGATATAAAGTTTTAAAAATGTTTATTTTTTCGTTAAAAATATTATACTTTTCGCTTTTAAATTTATACGTATTATTATATAATATTATAATAAAGTCGATAAAACTTTATAATCTACTTTAAATTTTATTATATATTAAATATATTTAATAATTATTTTAAAAATCTTATTATAATATTTATGGTTATTTTATCGGTTTAATTATCGGTATATTTATAATCGGTACTTTTAATTATAAATATTATTTAAATATTTAAATTAATTTTTATTTAAAGTTATTTTAATATTTTTTAAAAATAATTTTATTTTTTTATTTAAAATTCATTTTTATTATTAAAATTGGTGTTATAATAATTAATATATTTAATTAAAATATTAATTAATTTTATATAAAATATTTTCGTTAAATTAACATAATACCTTTTTAATAATATTAAAATATTTATATAAATTAAATAAATTAAAATGGTTAAATTTATATTATAAACGTTTATAAAATTTACACAATTAATTAATTAATTTATTCGGCTTTAATAAAATTAATTTATTAAATTAACATTTAAATCGGTTATAATTACGTTTATAATTATGGTTATTACGTTAATATTTATTATTTTAATATTTTATCGGATATTTTAAATATTAATTATAATACACTTTTTAACTTAATTATTTTTTTAATTTTTTATAATATAAATTAATTATAAATATAAATATATTTAAACATTGTTTCGTTAATTATTTAACATTTATTTTTGAAAATTCTAAAAATATTTTTATAATAATTAAAATATTAAATTTATCCGAATTATTTTTTCTATTAATATAAACTCTATATATTATTAAATATTTTATCATAATTATTCGTAAATTACGATTTATTTTTTAAAAGTTTAAAATTAACTATTTTTTAAAATTTTCATAAAATATTTTTTATACTTTTTCATTACATATATTATTATTATATATTTTAAAACTTTTAATAATATATATATTAATTACGTTAATATTTATTTCGGATATTTATTTTATTTTAAATCCGATTTTTTTATATTTTAAATTGTAATATTTATTTTATTCAAAAATTTTATTATCAACCATTTTAATAATTATTTATAAATAATGTCGATTATATTAAAAATACTTAAATAAATTACTATAAATAAATATTATAATTATAACAAATAAATATATAAGATATTTATTTTAAATAAATATATAAAATAAATATTAATAAAAAGAATTTTTTTCCTTTTTAAAAAGAAATTATTTAATTTTTTAGAAAAAAAATCTTTTTTTTAAATATAAATATTAAAATAATTCCGATAATATAAATTTAAAATATATACTTTTTCTCGATATAAATCTTTTCTTAATATAAACTTTTTTTTAGATCGAAATAATTAAAATACATATTTTTTTCTTAATATAAACTTTTTTTCGGATCGAAAAAATTATAAAATTCTTAACTTTTTTCAAATAATTTAAAAAAAACATATAAATTTTTCCGGTAAAAAAGTCTATACTTATTATAAAATTTGGTATTAATATTATTTTTTTATAATTAAAATTAATTATAAATGTAATAAATTATAATAATTTAATAAAATGTTAATAAAAGATTTTTTATTTATTAATTTTAAATAATCTGTTTAATATATAAATGTTTAAAAGGTATAATTGTTATAAAAAAAATAAAAAGTTTTTTCGGTAATAAATTAATTTTATTAATTTATATTATAAAACCCCGAATTTTAATATTATTACTTTTGTAATTTTTTTATAAATAATAAAGAGAATTATTATTTTAATAATATTACATTTCAATAATACCCCATTTAAATGCAACACCTTTTTTAATTAGTTAAAGTTTTTTTAACCACTTTTTATTATCATATAAATCATTATCGTTTCAATTACAATCACTCATTTTTATTTAAATTAATAATGTTATTCTTGTTTAAAATATTATTAATATTAAAAAAATCATCGGAATCGTTAAAAAGATTATTATTTTTAACTTTTTAATGTTTATTATTAATTATTATAATTTATTAATATTCCAAAATACGTTTAATTATATTATAAATTAATATATCTACTTTTTAACTTCCAATAATTCATTAATTACATTTTAAAACCCGTTTTTATTTCATTTTTACCTTTTATAACTATTAATTAATCCAAATTACCCTTTTATCGGCTTAACGCCTCATAAACATAATAAACACACAAGCCTCTTGATTAAAGTAATAAACTTAAGAATACATTAATTCAAATTAAAATAAATAAATATATAAAAAAGGAGAAATATATAAAAGAAAAAAAAGAATAATTTAAAAAACTTTTCTTTTATATCTTTTATATATACAATATAATAAATATAACTTTATTATATAACATAAAACAAAAACTATCCATATTTATTATAAAGCCTGTTTTAAAAAAATAAAAAATAAAAAAATAAAACAATTAAATAACTTTATTAAGCCGAGAAAATTTTAATTAATCAAAGAAAAGTATCATATTTAAATAAAATACTATTAAAATACAATATTATTAAAATAGTAATTCTTATAATAAATGTGAATTTATCAATTTATATTATAAAACCCCGAAATTTTTAAAAAAACGTAAACGTTTTTTGTAAATTATTAATATTTAATTTAATAATTTTTAACGTAATTTCTTTTCTTTATTATTTATAATTAACAAATATTTAATTAATTATTAATTAATATTAATTAGATAAAATGAAAATAATAAAATTAAATAGAAATATTATATTAATGAAATTTTTAATAATAAAAGAAAAAAAAATCTTTATTTAATAAAAAATAAAATTAAAATTTATTTATATTTTTTTATATTATATAATTAATTTATACTTTAATTATATAATTTTAATTAAATATAAAATTATTAATATACATTAATATTAACATATAAAAATTTATAAAATATCATTAAATTAAATTATTTAAAAATATAAAAAAATAAAAATAAATGTAAATAAATATAAATAAATATAAAATAATTTAAAGATAAATTTAGCCGTGTAATATAGGTATGTTAAATACGCCGCGTAGTATGATAAGAATATAGAACTAATCTAAATCCGGTATAAATTATCCAATTATAATTATATATTTTAAAATCTTTTTTTTATTCATTTGTTTCTATTTTTAATATTTTAACCAGCCTTTGTTATATATTAATATAACTTGACAACTTTATAAAATTAATTAAAGGCTTTAAAATAACATTGGTTATAAAAGGATAAAAATTAGTTTAATATAATAATAATTAATTTAAAATAACTTAAAATTAACAAATATTTTAAATGTATATATGCGTTTTTTAACATTGTTTTTCGTTATATTGTGCGGGAAATTTAACAAACCTATATTGCGCGGCCAGGTTTGTTTTAATTTAAATATATATAAATAAATATAAAAATATAAAAAGTTTTAACACAGGTTTATATATATACCGTAAGGGCAAATGATGAGTACAGCTAATGCTTATTAGAACCACTAATGGAAGCCCATTATAACTAGCTATCCTTCGTTTGTGAAGGTTTCCTGAATATACTAATGCTTTTTGAATTTACTAATGTTTTTTGAATTATATTAGCTATACCTCATTTATCGTCTATTTTTCCATTTGACATATTGGGAATACTTCTTGAATATAATAATGCTTTTTGAATTTACTAATATATCTAATTGACGTCCCTAATGGACCTATTTCAGGTATTACCAGCAAACGCGTAGTAGTAATAGACCTGTTTACTACCTTACGCGTCTACAATTTGGTATCCTGTATCCTGTATCCTGTATCCTGTATCCTGTATCCTGTATCCTGTATCCTGTATCCTGTATCCTGAAGTCCTGTATCCTGTATCCTGAAGCTGGTCCTGTATCCTGAAGTCCTGTATCCTGTATCCTGAAGCTGGTCCTGTATCCTGGGGTCCTGTATCCTGGGGTCCTGGTGGTTGAATTGCAAGTAATAAAAATTTTTAAGTCAAAAGAGAGTAAAAAGAGAGTAAAATTTTTTTTTTTCTAAGTACAAAATAAAAAAAAATAAATGGGTGGGCAGGTAGACAGGTAGACAGGCAGATAGACAGGTAAATAAGGCAAATATGCAGGTAAACAGGTAAACATGAGGTTCCCGTCCCGGGAACACACACCCGAGTTCACGTTTTTAATAAAATAAAATAAAAAACTAAAGAAAAGTTTTTTAAAAAAATTTAAAAAAATATATATATAATTTTTACATTTTTTATATATGTTTTTTAATATAAATAACATTTTAAAAATATTATATTTTAATATAAATAATATAACGAAATGGTTTATATGTTTTTAATATGGTTATATAAAAAAATAATTAAAAATAAAATTTAAAAAATGGTTTTTTTTTTAAAATTATATATAATTTTATTATAAAACTTTACATTTATAATATAATATTAATAAATAAAAATATTATATTATATTAAAATTTAAAATTAAACTTTATAAATGAAATTTTTAATTATTTATTTAATTTTAATTTTAAATTAATTTTTTAAAAGTTTTTATATAAAAAATATAAAATCTTTTTAAATTATTTTTTATTTTTTTATATTTATAATACGGTTATATTAAATAAAAACAAAGTTTTAAATAAATTAAAAAAATGATAAAAAAAGGTTTTTTATTAAAAAGTTTCTTTTTTATTTAAAAATTATATAAAGTTTTACATATAATTATATATAATTATATTTATTAATTAAATAAAATGGAAATAATAAAATTAAATAAAAATATAATGTTAATAAAATCCTCGATAATAAAAAAAAAGAATTTTTATTTAATAAAAAGTAAAATTAAAATCCATTTATGTTTTTCCATATTACGTGATTAGTTTATATTTTAATCATGTGATTTTAATTAAATATATAATTATTAATATATATTAATATTAATAATATTATATTTTTATAAATTTATATTAATTTTATATAAAATATTTAAAATTTATTTTTATATTAAATATATATATATATTTTTATTATTATTTACCACGTTATAAATATAACACCGTTATATAAAAAAATAAAAATTTAATAAAAGTTAAAAAATAATAAAAAAAACTTTTTTAAAAATCTTTTTTTTTAAAAATTATATATAATTTTATATATAATTACGTTACATTTTAATAAATTTATATTAAATTAATAATATTTTATATATAAATTTATAAAATATTATTAAATTATATTTTTTAAAAATATAAAAAAATAAAAACAAATGTAAATAAATAAAATAAATAAAATAAATAATAAATAAAATAAATAAAATAAATAAAATAAATAAAATAAATAAAATAAATAAAATAAATAAAATAAATAAAATAAATAAAATAAATAAAATAAATAAAATAAATAAAATAAATAAAATAAATAAAATAAATAAAATAAATAAAATAAATAAAATAAATAAAATAAATAAAATAAATAAAATAAATAAAATAAATAAAATAAATAAAATAAATAAAATAAATAAAATAAATAAAATAAATAAAATAAATAAAATAAATAAAATAAATAAAATAAATAAAATAAATAAAATAAATAAAATAAATAAAATAAATAAAATAAATAAAAACATTAAATTATAAAAAACCGTAATAATAAAAAAAACTTTTATTTAATAAAAAATAAAAATAAAATCTATTTATGTTTTTTTATATTATATAGTTAATTAATGTTTTAATTATATGATTTTTAATTAAATATATAATTATTAATGTATATTAATATTAATATATATATAATTTTTTAAAAAAAGATTTTTTAAATAATTTCTTTTATTTTTAATTTATATTAAAACTTTATTTTATTTTATTTTTTCTTTTTTATTTTAATTTTTTATAAAAATAAAAATATTTAATTCAAAATATAGAAATTTTTCCATTAATAATTCATATATTTTTTATTTATTATATATATATAAAGTTTAAGTAAAATTTCTATTTTGAAAATTACCTATTTAAATAGCCCGATATCTCCGCCTTAATAAAAAAATCTCTAGAGATAATAACCCTCGTGAACTCGGGCAAAACAAAAAATTCTCGAACTTTAAAATAAGCTCTGCTGAAATAACCTTGACCTCCATATATGCGCCGTAATATTTGGCATTATTTAACTTAATCCCGGACTTAATTTCCCTATACATCGAGCTGTAAAATTTGTTCTTATCCATGTAGCCAAGATAATGTTTGTTATCTCTTTTCCAGCCCAGCTTTTCGTTAAATGATATTCGTAAAAATCGGGATATTGCATCAAATCTAAAAAACAATTAATAAAATAGAACTTTAAGAACCTCATATTTAATAAAAGATATGTTTCTTGAAAGCATATAAAACATACGCGTTACGTTATATATATAACCACTTATGTTAACCCAAGCTCCCAATGAGCTGTCGCAATTATTATGTTTTAGAAATTCTTCCACCGGTATATCTGGTAAAGCTTTCTTGGCGAGCCCCGCGACAATAAGGTGTTTCTTTGACACATATAACTCTGCTAAAGCATCTGCAGTGGTCTCTGTGCCGCCTATCCCAGTCACGGGGTTCAGATTGTCATAATTGCGAAAACGATCATAGAGATCTGTGTCCTCCGTTTTAAGCCCTTTTGTGTTATGTCAGTTATTGAACATTTTAAGTGAAAACACTAGAAAGAATCATACCAGATATATCAAATACCCAATCATGGATGACCACATGGCTTTCCCCTAATTCTTCTAGTTCAACCTCCGGCACCAGCATACCTACTTGCATATGTTCGTAAAACTATAAGTCACGCGGTTAGTTTAAGGCTCATAGAAATAAGACAAATTAGAAGAGCTTTTATCTCGGGCTTATAATCATGTAAGAAAGGAACCGTTGAACAAAAAAAAAAGAACCCCCCCCAAAAGCAAGAGTATGTGTCAACACTAACTTTCATTAAGTCAAAGCGATGCTGCTTCTCAAATTCGTTAGTAGCATCGCGCCCGGCATACTGGAGAAATAATTTGCTGCCGCCTGGATGAAAATGTAAATAAGCTAAAACGAGTCCATATGAGTTAGCTTTTTAAGAATCACTCCCATGGCTTATGATCACTAACCAGAAATATCAAAGACTACATTGTTCAGTGCTATGTATACTCCAAGAGAAGGATTGTCGTGCCATCGTAACATTTGAGGGGTGAAATGTAACGTCTGTTGTTTTGGGCTGGATGGTATATCGAGACGCCCACAAATATATGGTTGTAGACGTCTTTGTAGCGAACTTATCCGGTCTACTGACCCAGTCATGGCCGTAGATATTTGTTTGCCGGCATTCCGACTTAGTTCCTGGCGTTCTTCGAATGATTGAAAGGGAAAGTCTTGAATTAAGTTAGTATATTCCAGAGTCTTCTATATCTATGACCAAAACATACTTGTTATATCATATATTGTTCTCCTCCAGCTAGTCCAAGCAGGGCGACCATTCTGGCCATTGCATTCTGCGAGCTCTTCCATGCGTCTCAATGGCAAGAGCTTTCCAATTGGCTGATGAGTAACTTTAAACGTTTTTCGAACTATCATCGCTATTTCATCTTCATGCACTAGAGCAGGACCCTGCGGCGTGGATATTGTAATGGTGCGGTAGTCATTTTCCGTAGCTCCTACATCTTTTAGTGCACCTGCAAGTTTTGTTAGCAATGAAGATCAAAAAGAAAAGGAAGTTAAGGGCAGCTTGCTGGTAATGTTAAATACATCGTATCCGCCAACGCCATCTGGTTCAATAACCCATGCGTCGTCGACACTTCTATGATTTGCTACACTACCAATAGAGAAATATCGGGGATAGGGTCTATTTTGAGACAATCCCAAATTCGGATCATTGACGCTCTGACGCTTGAATTGGCTTCCACCTATTTGTTTTGAGACGGGACTGGGAGGCTCAGACATCATAAACGATTCGGGAATATATAAGTCGAAAGGATCTGCAGTATGGTATGTATAACTTTCAGGAATATAAACGTTATATCGCGTCCTTGGGTTTTCCCGAACAACAAACCCTTTTTCATACGGTGGCGAGAACGAGAAAGTTGCCCATTGATTGGGCAATATGTGACGGTGGCGCTCTTGGACTATCTGTTGGTAACAGTCCATATAGGCTTTCAACCAGCCCCTATATTTTAATACAGAACATGAGTTATATGACGACTTTAATAAGTTTGTTCATAGAATTGTCTTGGAGCGAAACTTACAACGAGGCGCCGTGAGATGTTTCAAACGTCTCATAATGATCATCAATGGCATGAAAAATAGTTTCTATCTTGTCAAACGGAGAGGTGCCCGGCAGCTTTTCAGGGTCATATGCTTCTACGTCATCTAAGTCGTGTGGTCCTATTGTTCGTGGCTTATCGTCTGGCCATTGGTCTGATGGAAACCACTCTTCTAACGCCTGCGAACTGGGCCAAAAAACCATCCGCTTTTTACGGACATTTATAACTTGATGTTCAGTTGGATGCAATGGTACTAAAAATATATTAGTTAGTTAGTTTGAGAGACGACATAGAGACCAAAAAAAAAAAAAAGAAAAAAGAAAAAGGAGACGGCTAGGTGGAGGACCTGACATACACGAAGCATACATAAGCAAGCTTACTAGGTAATAGGGATGTGTCATTCGACCCTCCGAGTTCGGATTATCGTTGTCGAAAGATAGAAGTAGCTTTGAAGCAATTTGCCGACAATGACCTAGATTTCTGGATGCGTGATGATACTTAAACTCGTCCAAGAGGTGTCGGTATGTAATATTGCTCCAAGGCAATACCTGCCATAATAAATACTCCTGCCTGTACCACCGACCCCTGATTTGGTTCATGGCCGCCTTGGCCTCTTGCCATCGCGCTAGAAAATTCTGGCCGTACATAGCCAACTCAGGAACTCCAAAATCTGCGTCCTGATGTATGCGGCGCGTAGACACATAACCCCTTTGTCCTTCGCGCCAGTGACGAAGGATCCGGGGTAGACGGAATGCAGTGCTGCCACGTATAGTGGCAATATCGGTCCAGAACTTTTCGCAGAGCATTGCAGAAGAATATGCCATGGGAACTGGAAATATACTTCCGAATAAAGGCATTTTTGCAATAGCTTTAACACCGTTGGCTTCATAAAATCTCCACAAATGGTCCCAGCAGGGCCAGAGAACATTGTTTATGATCATCGAAACAGATCGTCTTTTGCCGTCAATGGATAGATGGTGTGGAAAGTCTTGAGGATTCCCACCAAAACAAGATGATTCGAAAGATTCGCCTAATTCGGCCACGCAGTCATTGTTATAGTACTAAACCGACGAAGAGAGAAGGAAGGCAATATTCAAGTTAGCTCATAACAAGAGCAAACTATCCAGGATTGTAGATAGGGCTTACCGGTTCGTATGCAATCGCGACTTTCGACTCTCCTTTTTCTCGCAAACGACGGCATAAAGAAAACGCGTGCTAATGCCCGTTTGTTTAGCTTTGATTCTTGCAGCTATCGGTGTAAAAGGAAATTAAATGCATACCATAAATTCATGAACGATCTGCAACCGAAGAAAAAGATTAGCTGTTCACTTCGCACATGTTAAAGACCAGGGGGAAGGGGGAAGGGGGAGCTGTACTGCTACAGAAAAAAGCCACAACGCCGTGCATCTCTCAGGGACTGTGGAATTTAATTCGAGGACAGGGCGTAAATAAGACACAGCGAACTTCATCAGGGTTCTTGCTGGATATATGTGTTCAGCGATAATGTTTGTTATGCCAAAGGCGGAAGTGCGAGTGCTCGATTCATCATAGAAGCTACACACGACTTGATGGTGCGTTGCTCTCATAAGTTCGCGCCAAATCTCTTCGCTCGATGCCCTCTCGCTTTTTGGACGAGGGTATATCCTGTGGACAAAGGGTTTCTGTTCGGCTTTGTATTCAGATCCAGGGTCGTAACCACAAGGGATCCAGTCAGCAAAGACCAGAGCATCAAGCCTTAGCATCAGAGGTCAGCCTAGCGCACATGGGTAATATACGGAGTCCTCAAGTACCATTCTTGTTGCTCAAGGCACATTTGATGAAGATAACGACAAGCGACCTCGATAGATATACTAAGAAGTTCCCATATGATGGGGTTGTCTACACTCCACCACGTTCGTGTCGGGTATGGCTCGTAACCACGACTCAGGTCCGGGACTGGTTGGCGCAATGAATTAAGGGGATTTGTTCTGATATCAAACCAATTCTTCTTCTGGAAGCAAGGTAACCAGCTACTCTCGTCTACGGTTACTAATTTACTTTTGAAAGTTGTCCACTGTTCCCAATGGCTTTTCCCGGAGCTGTCCGCATCCGGCCATCCGTCATAGAGGACTTCATGAAAAAGGGGTGCCTGCCAACTCCGAACACCACTGAGGATTTCCCTAACTTGCTCAGACTCGGCAAGGAATATCCTGTCAAGTACATCATCAGACGGTCTTGGTATTTGAACACCAGAGGTTCCGTGAGCTGGGACCGCAGAGGGAAATTCTGCCGCTAGTCCAGAATGAACTTGACCATCAGGGTGAAATCGACGCCAGAATGGATACTGTGAAATTCCAAATTTTGATGCAAGCGGCGACAGAGGTCTTGTAGGATGGTGTGGTATAGATCTGGTTTCCACGGGGACGTCAGGTTCGTACGGAGGCGTTGCCATTATGTTGGGTTATGATATATTGTAATCTCAATGTTGCTTAACAGTGACAAGAAGAGTATATTAGTTATAATATTGAGCTGAGAAGAAAAGGAAAAAAAAAGGAAAAAAAAAAAAAACAAGACAGGAGAAATAGGATTAAATAATTCATATAATTAAAAAGAAATAATTTATTTATAAATTGCTTTATTATGGTTTCGTTAGATAGAATGGGATAAAGAAAACATAGACGCATTCGTATTTGATAGATACCTATGTACCCTTTACTCGTGACATTTTATTGTGTGCAAAATACCAGGAAGATGAAGTACAATGTATTTCTTCAGCTCAGAACGTTGAGTTGAGTTGTTCGCAGACATTGAATTTAAGAATGGGAGATTATGTAATAACTATACAAGGTACCTACATGGTATACCTAGATGTTACATATGCACCTACATATAGGTATCCTTCTCTTTACATACGTATGTATTTACATAATATATCAACATCTATTATAAACTTGAAGTTGAGGTAATTTACCTCGGCTTTAGTCCACATGACAACTTTATTTTATCCTTGATATATTCAAGGATTTCATTCCTTTTCCCCGCACAACCCCAGACAAGGAAATGAGAAGCATCCAATAACATGTTAAATCTAAAGAGTCATATTGATATCTATCATAATAACGTATCCCTTATTATGTTGCCATTTTCGCCGTTATTCTACCCTTGTTCTCCTTTCCTTTCCTTTCCTTTTCTTTCCTTTCCTCCCCGGTCCTTCCCTTCCCTTCCCTTCACCTCATCCTTCGCTCTTTTTCGTTTTCTTCCTTCGCTATTCTCTCAGCTGTAAATCGGTTCTAATCGTAGCCAAATCCTCGCCCGGTCTCGGTCTCTGTGTGCTTTCCCCCCATAATTAGACCGTACGAACAGGAAGTTTCTTATTACTGGACTTGACACAGCTTGGGATGACGACAGCCGCTGGCAACAAAGGCGTTGGTGTGCCTTACAATACACATGCAGATGCACTGCTGGTGGATGACTCCAATGTCCAACCTCCTTACCATGGCATGTCAGTTACCGAATATCTCGCTACACGCGTCACCACGCTGAAGCCTCCCATGGCGAGAGCGCCCAACCCGATTCGGTTGATCAGAATGTTAAACCGTCGTCAATGGGCTTTTTTCGGTGTCGCGTTCTGGGCTTGGGTAAGTCTGACAATTATTACGGTCTCGTGTGCATGATGTCCCCCCCCCCCTCCGCATTCTCTTTGCTGACCGTCTTGGACAAACTGGTCAGACGTGGGACGCGTTTGATTTCTTCACCGTATCATTGACGGTTGATGACTTGGCTGAGACATTCAACAAATCTAATACGGACATCACCTGGGGTATTACGCTTGTCTTAATGTTCCGATCTGTTGGCTCTATTCTCTTTGGTATCGCCGCAGACCGCTACGGTCGGAAGTGGCCCTTCATCGTGAATAATATTCTCTTCATAGCGCTCGAATTGGTACGTTTCTTTTGGTTCATTGCTTGCATCGGGATCTTCAGCGTGACCCGGGAATTATTGGTGGATCTCCTTCCAGGCGTTACCTTAATCTCGTGGCGTGCTTCTTAAACACCTGGAGGCTGGAGATGCCAAATGCTCACCCGCAGCTTGGCAATACTTGGCACAGCGTTGGCAAGAGATTCCCTGTTGATGCCCTTGATGATGGTGACGATGGCGACGATGATGATGATGATGTAATCAACATCGCCGCGCTTTTATGCGACAACTTGGTTTTTGACGCTCAACTTTAGAGGGTGAGCAATTAAAGATTGCTGATTTTAGAATCGCAGGGAACCGGGTTCTGTGCCACGTACCGCCAGTTTCTGGCCTGTCGCGCTCTCTTCGGCGTGGCAATGGGGGGCCTTTATGGAAATGCCGCCGCAACAGCTCTTGAGGATTTGCCTAGCGAATCGAGAGGTCTAATGAGCGGAATTCTTCAGCAGGGTTACGCATTCGGCTACCTTCTCGCCACGGCCTTCGCTCGAGGTTTAGTCAATAGCACCTCTCACGGTTGGCGTCCGTTGTACTGGTTCGGTGCCTGTCCCCCAGTTCTCTTTATCCTCTGGCGTCTCACTCTCTCCGAGACAGATGCGTACGAGCAACATCAAGAAATGCGACGCGCTAATGGAAGCATCGGCAAGACATTCGTCAAGGAGGGAAAGGTTGCTCTTAAGCATCATTGGTTATTACTTGCCTACTTAGTCCTTCTCATGGCAGGTTTCAATTTCATGTCGCACGGTTCCCAAGACCTGTACCCAACCATGCTAGAAAACCAGTTCAGCTTTGACTCTAACGCGGTCACCATCACCCAGGTTGTGGCGAATCTTGGCGCTATGGTAGGAGGTGCAGTTGTGGGCTTTTGCTCGCAAATTTTTGGACGTCGTCTCAGCATCATTTTTATGTGCATCGTTGGCGGCGCGTTGCTCTATCCCTATACATTTGTGTCCAACGAAAGGATAATAGCCGCTGCCTTCTTCCAGCAGTTCTGCGTCCAGGGCGCCTGGGGTGTGATTCCCGCACATCTGATGGAGTTATCTCCCGGGGCGTTCCGAACATTTGTTGTAGGTACTAGCTACCAGCTCGGTAACCTCGTCTCCTCCGCTAGCTCCACGATTGAGTCAACGATCGGAGAGCGGTTCCCGCTTGCACCGAAAGATGGGAAAAAACGATACAATTATGGTATCGTTATTTGCATTTTTATGGGCTGCGTATATGCCTACGTAATTCTACTTACCATCCTCGGCCCTGAGCACCTAAACAGAAACATGGACGTTGCTCATGATGCCGACGCGATAGAGGCGGCTGGTCGACAGAACGTTGAACAAGCGGTAGAACAAGGCGCTCCAGGACATGACATACCAGCTAGTGAAGATGACGGCGATGCGGAGAAGGGCACCGTCAGCCATACTCCTTAAGATTGGATAAATACCTAATTAAGGGGGATTGGTTGGAAAGTACCTGCGTATGTTGAAAGGGGAACACAACGAGAGGTTAAGTTTCAAGCAAGCGGCCAAAGTTGGGATATCGAACTTGTTAAATAAATACATGAATGTTATAGCGTCTTCGATTTATACCTTTTTATCCAAGTTGCTCGACCTTGATCGGCAAGGGGGGGGGGGGGTGGTTTCTGGCTTGGCAGTTTCCGACTAGGTTAAGGGAGGAAATCTGTTTTATAATCCCGGCGATCTGCGTCTCTCGGTCCCGATAGCGCTTGGGATACGTACATAAGTAATAGGAGGTGGTATGTTTATTACATAATATACATGTATGTGCACCTACATATGTAGGTACTGTGTGTAGGTACCAGCACCCCTGTCCTTGACAAAGCCGCACAAGCATAACTAACTACCACCCGTAACTGCCCCAACCCTCTGGTTCTGTTTGGACAGTTCCCTACATACTATGTACTATGTAATGACTTAAAACGGTGCGGCTTCTATCCCGGTTTTGCTTCACCTCTGCGTCCTGCGGACAGACGTTCGGTCGGAAGATCAAAATGTTTGATACAGAGACCACCCGGTCAGATTCTCAATGCGAATTTGCGATGGACTAGTATTAAACAGTGCTCCTGCGAGTTAATACCTACTCGTAGGTGTGTCAAGAAAACGTATTAGATGCGTTCCGTCCACGACTCTATGTCATTTTCGTTTCTTTTCTTTCTTTTCTCACCACCTCTTCTCTCCTCCTACTCTTCTGTTACTTTAGCTAACACTGCCGGCAGTGTATTCCTTTCTTATTTTCGTTGCTTCGTTTTCATCACCAGTATCTTTAGTACGTAATATTATTTTTATCGTTTCCTCTTGTTTATATAGAGTATATAAGGTACATATATATATATATATATATATATCTCGATTATATATCTACGAGACTCTCTTTTCTTCTTTATCGGCAACTTTTCGTCTATTCCCAACATGGGTTTCGGGATCCTAGAAGATGGACATATGGATAGACCGCCTGGAACCTCGAAGGTCGGCCATGACCGCTCCCCGTCCTTCGACTTAGGTCAGTATCAGAGAGGTGTTTGTCAACTTCTCTAGAACATTCAATTAAAGCTGAAGGGGAGTCTCTAGCAAGCACCGATGAACTAAAACGAGATGGAAACATCACTTTAGTTCCGCAGCCGAGCGAATCTCCGAATGATCCCCTCAATGTTGGTATCCTTTAGGCGTTGGGCCAAGTTACTAGCAAACTAATCTGGGACACGTAGTGGTCGATGACACAGAAGAACTCGATTATGTTTATACTCGCGTTCAGCTCCGGCGTAACAACCTCGTGAGTTAACCTAATAACATTCCATTAAGCTACGCAGACGGCCTAATATTATAGATAGGCTCGGTCCAATGATCTCACCGGGCTTGGTGATCATCAGCCGGCAGTTCAGTATCGACCCTGACACTGTATCTACTTTCATGGTTGGCTCCATCCTTCTTTTCACCGGCGGAGCCACTTTCTTTACGGCATCTGGAGCGAATATTTGGGGGAAACGGCCGTTCTTCGTAATTTCAACCCTACTGCTCTTGGTTTCTAATGTATGGGGTACTTTTGCGGATGTATGTCAAGCCCTTGCCGACTACGCCTTACGTTCTATGCTTAAAGATGATCCAGTCGTTCCCCTCGTTGGCCGCAATGCGCATTTTCCAAGGTATTGCCTCTGCTCCACTGGAGACGCTCGTCACCTCTACGGTATCGGACTTGTTCTTCGTTCACCAAAGAGGAACCCGCCTCTCGCTTTGGGGTGTTATGCTGGGGTCAGGTGTTCTGCTGGGCCAGATCATCTCCGGCCTTATCATCGAGTCCTTGGGCGTTTCTGCAACTTTCGCGGTCAGCGCCCTCATATATTGTCTAATCCTCCCTCTAACGTACTTCTTCGTTGTCGAGACCACGTATTCAAAGCCACGAAGTATCGGCCAGTCGAAGGAGGGGTGTCTGCAGTCGCGCGGGTCATCGATAGACATCATGGACCTAAAGCGTAACGACCCTGTCAACGAGCTAAAGGAGAACTACAAAAGCCAGCTTCGCCTGTTCCGTGGTAGGTTATCTGGGGACTCTTTCTGGAAAGGCGTGATCAAACCATTCCCCCTGATCTGCTTCCCCGCCGTCATATTCTCAACTCTCGTCTACGCCTCTTTCTTTTGTTGGCTCTTGATGATCGGTGTGTTATCTGTCAACATCTTCTCAGCGCCTCCTTACAACCTTAACCCAGCGCAGATTGGGCTCACTAATATTCCCCTTGCTATCGGTGCTCTCATCTTCCAACCGCTCTCCGGTTGGTTGGCTGATGCGGTTCCAGTTTGGCTTGCTAAACGGAACAACGGAATCTTCGAGCCCGAGTTTCGTCTTGTGCTCATGCTTGTTGCGGTACCATTCTCAACGGTGGGCTTTATTGGGTTTGGTATCGCCACTTCCAAGGGCTTCTCCCTGATTTGGTGTCTAGTGTGGATGACGATGCACTCAGTAGCCGTTCCCTTTGCTTCTCAAGCCTCGATTAGCTACGTCATCGATTGCCACACAAAGGATGCCAATCAGGCCTTTGTTACTATCAATTTTGTCAAGGCACTCCTCAGTTTTGTCGCTACCACAGTCGGAAATGGGCTGCTGGCTAAGTTTGGGCCACAGGCGTTGTTTACAGGGATTGCGATGCTGAATCTGGGCATCAGTCTCCTTACCATTCCTAGTTACATATACGGTAAAAGACTGAGGAGTTGGGTGGCAAGGAGTGAGTGGGCGCAGAAGATTTGACCATCCTTAATGACAACCTCACGAGATTTATCAGGTCAACTTACTGCTATAGCTAGAATACCTCTTGACGATGTTAGATCGAATCCTATATCTTTAAGAGACTACAGAATATCGATAGATATCCGTACGAAGTCTATATGCTCCGTGCGTCCCAATGCTTAATGCTTGGGAGGGTATCTATCTATATAACCTACCCAGTATATACAGGCATGGCCCATATTGACATACACTTACTTGGCAATTGCCTAGTAAGGTAGTGTCTTGGGATTCGATACTTGCTATGTGCTAAAGCCGAGACATCAAGATAGAGAGGGGCTTGTTCTATGTAATAACAGCTAACTGTGGTGGGAGCTGTCTAGGTAGGTACAGCCAGGAACTTTCATACTTTGGGATCTATTCCAAGTCTTGGAAGAAGCGGGAAAAAAGAAGATAAAAACACTCTGTAAGTTTGATGTTAACTCAGGTTCTATTTCATTCCACCCCCTAAAGGCACCGGAACGCCCAGTCTAGTGTCTTGTGCTCTAGTTTATTATACAGATGGTATGTTCTACAACTCCCTAGTCTTCAAAGTATCCGCTTTTCCATGCGGTCGGTGTCGCCGCGGATTCAGTCTATTCTGCTCGCCACAGTCGGCGCATAGCTGTGAGCCGTCGTCCCGCTGCAGTTTGCATTTACATGTGCACTTGCAATTGTAGTATACTGCATCATTCTTACCCCAGAGCTCGGCATGTTCGCATACGAGACATAAATTGCTGGGTACCTGCGTTTGATGGCTCATGGGAAGGGCAAGGTTGGGGCACTGACAGTACGTGCATGCGCAGCCATGGCTTGAGGTCATCCTTAATAGCTGCCGGTGTAAATGTGATATGCAAAGAGGACCGTATGCTTAGCGTTTCGGGTCGATACAGAGGATAAGGCGGCTAACGATGAAGGTGGTAAAAGAGTATAACTTAGTTGTGTTCAAATGAAGAAGATTGGATCAAGTAAGTCAAGATAATGTTCATTTCCTGAGGCCAAGTTTTATACCTTGACCTGCCACCACTGCCTTTGAAGCACCACATGTTTCTCATTCATCCCCCCCCTTTATTTCTATTTTTTACGGGAAGCCTTTGTTTAGTCGAGCTTGGGGGGAAAAGAGGGAGGGAAATTAAAGAAGGTAGAGGCGGATACTACCGAACGAAAGAATGGTAAAACTTCATTGCCCATATTTCTAGATTTGGTTGGGTTTACTAGTGAATAGCTCGAGAATGTGTCACAGGGAGATGAACAAACCCTTTGATAAACCCTTGGACACCTCTCCCTTTCACCAACGGAGCTCACAAGTTCCGTAAATCGATTTTAAAAGGAAGTGAACAATGGCCTTTCTCATCGTAAAAATGGATGACGAGGCAATTCCGTGTTACGTGACATTTGGTCTACCTGTAGTTGAGGGGGCTACCGTCCTGTCTCACAATGATAACCTCGTGGATATTTACTTGGGGAGGTACAGGTAATCTGTAATTATGCTATACATTAAGAGCCACGATACGTACGGGGAGTTTATAAGGTCCCTAGCCATAGGAGGACTCAGTTCAGCCCCTCTTCGAAAAATTAATAATAGTTAATGATAATAATAATAACAGGATCGAGGACGTCTAAATTGATTCAATGCCAACTTGAACCCTCGCTCTCAGGCCTACTTTTAGGCATCTTGTCGAAGCCCTGTAGAAACGCCTTGATCTGTTCTACTTCCTCTTTCAGTTGCCTGATTTCGAGTACGGCGGGATCAACCTCAACATTCGCTTTGCTTTCTGCCACTTTTTTTGCCCAACCATCGTTTTCAAAGTCAAGCTCGTCCGCCATTTGTTCCCATTCTTCTTCGGTATCGTCATCTTCCTCGCCCCTTGTCCTATTCTTGCGGATCCCCCTCGCCGTCCTGATCTCAAACAAGGCAGAACAGAAGAGTAGCGGAAAATATATGATTACCATCACAATATCGTTGAGGCGTTCGTATTGCTTCTTGGGCATCCACCACTCAAAGGGGATGATCAATAGAAATATCTCGACCAAGTTAAACGGGGCAATGAATACGTTTTCATCAGGAGCACGTACAAACTGCATCGTCTTCTGAGAAAAGAGTGCGAGGAATTCGTCATCAGCGTTGTCGTAGATATCCTGATAAGCGCTGTTATACAGCGCGATGAGTATGTTCAAAAGGATAACCATGACTATAAAGGTAAAGAAGTAGTAGAGGATGATACCGAACGGCGGGCTGAAGCGCTCGAAGCCACCGAAGTCCGGACTTTGCATGACGGCATTGGCCATCGCCTGAAGAATGAAGAGAGTATCCTCTCCGGCCATATCGTCTGCGTAGTCCATGCCAATGAAGGCCTGGAGGAAACCAACAATGACAACGGTCAGCAAGGCAAAGAATATGATGCTCTCCTTCATCATCATCTTGAGCACAACCAGCATCGCGCCAAAGAAACGGAAGGAGTCGAGATATAGCAACAGGCGAACCCAAAACATCGGTGCCGTGAAGGCGAGGAAGTTATAGGATAGCTGATTGAACTTCCGGCGAGAATCGCGGTCGTCGCTCGGATGAGTAAAGGCAACAAGCCTCATAGCAAGCGAGACCATCAGCAATGAGTACAAGACGTTATTGAAGGCGTTCCAGAAGCCAAGGATATGATATCCGGCCTTGTAAAATTTCGTGAACTCATCGAAGAGGAAGCCGAGCGTGAAGAGGTACAGGAGAACTTCGACAAAGTCCAGGTCGCCACTTGGGTTAATTGTATTGATAGCGCCAGTATAGAGAGCTAAGTAGACGATGGAGATGATGAGTTGGAAAGCATTCTGGTACATGGGCGCCCGCATACGATCGGGGTCGAGATGGGGTAGGAAGCTAGTATTATCGCGATCCTTGTAGTCAATGAAACTGCCAGGGTCGTCCTCGTCTTGCACGAGCCAACCTCTCCAGAGATAATTGATGCATTTTTGGTAGCCCGAAGAACCAATCACACGGAGGGCATGTAGATCGACAGCCTTCTCAATTACATTGACAGGTGGGGTGGCCTGGCCATTGACAATGATGGAGTAGCGTTTGAGAAGAAGCGACTGTAGCAGATAGGCTATATCGTCCTCAGACTCGATGATCTCCTTGGCGATGATCTCGCAGGCGGTTGCACGGACCTGATGTAGCTGGGCGTCCCAGAGCTCGACCAGTGCTTGATGCGTAAACCAGTGTTTGACGACCAGGAGGCAGAAGACGACGCACGAGCGGTTCTCTGGTCCACCAGCCTCCTTTGCAGCCGTGACAACCTTGGAGGTGATTACGCTGCTATGGGGTGCGGTGATCCGTGCCTCTTCGAGTTCGCATGGCACGCATTGCTCGATGAGGTAGCGAAGACGGAGGGCGACCTTAGTAACGTCGAGAGCTGGGATGGTGGGGTCGATCGAGTCCTCACGATGAAAGGGGAGGACTTGATATCGGATAGACCAATGTGGGTTAGCGAGCTCATAGCTAATGAAAGACAGCGATGGAGGAGGGGTGGAATGAGAGGGGGGGGATGAGAGGGGAGGATGGATGGTCGTATGTAGATTGGTAATTGACCGAATCTATGGAGTTAGTTATCAGGTAGAAGAACAAGGGTATAGGTTACCCTAGAGGCACCTCAGTTGTATATCTACCTAGGTATTACCTATATGTCGGGTGTTGGCCTGTGTTGATTACATTAATGCACGTGTGTTGCTGTTTACTTACGTCGACGACTAGATTCATGAACGGACCAGTTGTGATGGCTATGTGACATGTAATGGTTCCACCCTAGGAGCTTCCTCCAGCTGAAACCTCCCATGGTTCCTGTTATGGTCTTAGGATGGTAGCTATCTGTTCCAATCGGAGAGAGATAGAAATGGCAAATTCGATGCGATCTATGATTTCAACGTGAAGTTGCTGAGCCGAAGTCACGATGGTTGTGGGAGGGAGTAAAACTACAGGTACCTACTAAGGAATACATTCATTATTATATGTATGTACACCTTGTATGTATGTATTATGTGTAATTACGTTGTAGGTTATTTACTCCGTAAAGGAGGAAAGAATAAAGCAGCTGGAGCTAGTGGACTAGCCTTATATACCTTATAGTGTATACATACATGTATACATGGTTAAGATCATGTATACCTAATATGGAGGTAACTACCTACATGAGGTACCTCCACAAGGTACCTCATATCAAACTTTCAATATACCTTACCGTCATAAGGGGGGTTACTAAAACGGTATCTATTTGGTATATATACGGGATACAAATCTAAGCCGCTTAAAAATATAAAAGGAAATGATCGAGCAGTAGATTTTCATACGTAAAAGTATATGGAGCGGCTTAAAAAGCTTTAAGCGGTTTAGATTTGGCCATTCGTTTAAGTGTAACCATTCGTTTTTAAAAAAAAGTATCAATTGATTACTAATTGATTATCTTAGTGGAGGTATCCTTGTATATTATTTTATATGGTATTATACTTATTGAATTATAGCTAGAATTATAAGGTATTTTTTTACTCTTATAGGTATTCGAACCTGGGGCTTTACATTTAATTGGTTGGTCTACGCATCTAACCACTAGGCTACGAGGCAAACTACGCGTATAGACAAGAAATGCTATTTCGCAGTATTATTCATCTAACGAGATAGATTAGGAAGGTGCAACCCATCACCACCTGTATACTAGACCTGTATACTAGACCTGTATACTAGACCTGTATACTAGACCTGTATACTAGACCTGTATACTGGTTGCGCAACTAATCAGATTAATTGGACAGGTAATCTAGCCCTTGATCAATTGATTCAATTGATATAATCTGGGCTGTACGGGGCTGTATGGGCTGTATAAGCTGTATGAGCTGTATGAGCTGTATGAGCTGTATGAGCTGTATGAGCTGTATGTGTACGGCTTATTTGAGCAGCGGTTTAAAAAACAGCAAACGTTTATACAAATAAAAGGTATAAATACGGCTTAATAATATAACAGCTTATATTCATAACATTCAAAAAACGAGTGGCTTATTCAAATAAGCCGTATATCTACGGTTGATGATTCTTAAGCCGAAATAATACCGTTTTGCTAACCCCCCCCATGACGGTAAGGTACATATTGATACATGTACTACCTATACATTGTATCATTACATCGATATACTACGTGCAAAAGAATTGAATGATTTGGTAATATCAATCCATGTTAGTAATATGCACGCTCCATGTTAAGTGTAGTTATGTAATATCATTTATCTAGTTAATTGTGCGCATTATGTACAACATTAAATCTACTGCCGCACATACTTACACTTCTTTCCTTCAAATACACAGTACGTAGAAGGTATGCATTACTAGCACATACATACATGTACATACTGCCCACCCAAGCATTTGACAGGATTCGAGGTATGTAAAGTTCAAATCTTTCGAGATTTCTATGTTTATTATCCTGTACAAGTGTGCCCTTCCACGTTACTGGCGTCATTAGACGGAATATACAGGTATACGCTTTGTACTGCCATGTACAGCGTGGCGACCACATTGGATTAAACATGATACTACTAGATCATTCAGATGGTCCAAGGAGAACATGACATTTGGCACTTTCTATTACACAACTTATTTCACACCATTCATTTTTATATTAATCCTCCTCCTAGTTTTACAAATACGTTGTGCTGTAGGAACTGAAGAAACAGACCAGTCATGAGCATACACGAAGGTCGAAGATTTTGATCGTGCCTAGCAGCAAAGAGAAGAAAAAGAAGAAGAAGATAAAAACCGAAAAACAAGAAGATAAAAACCGAAAAACAAGAAGAAAAAACCCCCGAAAAAAAAGAAAGAAAAAGAAAAAGGAAAAAAATATATTCAACAACAGGAATAATGAATGAATAAATAAATAAACGAATAAATAAGTAAATGAGGAAAGAAAACTAAGAATTTCCTGTTTTTCGTCCCCCACCCTCCCTCCTCTTCTCTTCCCCCTCCCCTCCAAAAAAAATAATAATCAGAATATTATTTATTTCGTAACAATTAATCTGCTTCAGCCTTCTTCTCACCCTCGTTGTTTGCTTGGATGCGATCTACAAACACTTGCTCCTAGCCCCCGCATCGACGCACCGCGCAACCCATGTTGGAACTTATCATACCGTCCCCGTAAGAGTCGTAATAGTCGACATGACTTCCAACATAGACTTGAACATGGAATCACAGGAAGTCAAAACTAGCCCTTCGGCTGACCGCTGTGAAGGCAAAATTCTCACCAGCGACGATACACAGAATCACCCAACTGAGGATGGCCCTTCGGCTACATCTACCGACGCCGCTAAGAAGCTCAAGGGACCCAAGAGTGATAAGAAGACGAATGGCAAACCCGGAAAGAGAGATAAGAAGGCGAAGCCTAGTAAGTCAAAGAAGGTGTCTCCTGCCAGTAGTGAGATCTCTTCTGGTAGTAGCGAGCACGAGTTTACCAATTCATCCTCAGACGAGCACTCCGAGTCCGAGTCCGCATCCGAGGCTGAGGAGATCTCAAAGAAACGACTGCAGAAGAGGCGCCAAGACCTTCGGAAGGCCAAGAAGAGACTGTCCAGGGCATCTAAAACGGCTGCCAAGCAACTAAAGTCGCAGATGAATACATCCGAAGCTGATACTACCGACTCAGATGCTGAGGTCGAGGATGAATCGGATCCTGACGATAATCGCCACACCAACAAAGCAACCTTAGAGCAGGAACTTGCCAATATGCGACTACAAGTCCAGCAGATGCAGCGACAGATCGCTTCCCTCGCCTTGGCTGGCGGTACTCCTGGAATTAACCCATCGCCATCTCTTAACCAAGCTGCTCTCGGATCAGGTGCTCTTGGCACCAGTGCTTTAGGGGCTCCCAATAGCTACAATTTTGGGAGCCTGAGTCTTGCCAATTTGTTGAACGATCAAACGACAAATCTATCAAAAGCCATCCGCGCCGGTTATGGCCAGTCCCCTCCACCTACTGGTCGCGGAGGACGACTGGCTCCTGATGGATATGCGCTTGATGATAGGACAGGACAGAGCAGCCACAATAAGCCTTCTAAGTTAAAGAATTCACGGAACGGCAAGTCAGTCGAGCAGCGTCTCGAATTCAAGCGGGTGGACCAGGTTTGGGACTCGCAGATCCATAACTATAAGCTTCAAGATACGGCCGAGAACACCAGTAGCTCCCAGTATGATGAGTTTCTCTTTCACGTGAGGAGGACATTTGATTGGGAGGGCAAGTATAAAACAACTATTGTCGACGTCAAGAGCAAACAGCTTCGTGAAGCTTTACAAGATATTATTGGAAATGTCAAGGGCGTGAGTTTAGTCGAAGAGACACCCAAGTTGGATCCTAAGATGCTGTTTCTGTGAGTTATTATCCGGTGCGTACAACTCTTTTAAGATTTTCGCTGACCATTGCTCAGATATCTCGAGGATATGCGAGAATATATGAATAACTTGAAGGAACTTGAGCCGGAGGGAGATTCGCGTAAGGAGCGCAGGAAGGTTCAACGGTGGATCGATGAGAAACGACGACATCTCAGAGTTCTCATCAAATACTTGGACACGGATCATGCTGAGACGAAGAAGAGGTAATCCAGGTGTTGAAATCCTTCGTACATGGTTGAGAGCAAGACTTACACATCTATTAGTTTATACCCCATGTTAGAGAATGGCCTTATCACATTCGACCTCTTATGGGCTCTCTGGAAGCCGAACACGCTCGCCTATACAACCACATATGGCTCTGTTGACGAACCCCGCATCTTCAAGGTCGAAGTAGCGGAGAAGCACTATAGTATCGTCAGAGGAGAATTTTACTATATTGATGGCAAGGTGCGCAACTTATCATGAAAAGTTTCTTGTCGATACCATGTTTGTTTGCTGATATGGCTACAGTATTTCGAGTACGACGGCAAGCAATTTGGATTTGGTAGCATGTCTGAGGAGATATCAGAATTTCGTGGGGCTCGAAAGATTACTAGCTTAGGGTGCTATCCCCTCAGATACCATAAGAACGAAACTCAGCTTCGAAAAGAACTGATCGAGCGTGGCAAAAAATTTGTGAATCTCGGTGGTGTACGCTATAAGAGCCACCAGGGCATGGCTTACCACAAGAAAAAGAAGTCAGTCATCAAAGTTAACATAAATGGCCGGGTTATGGTCGACCCGGCCATCCATCGCCGTATAAACCCCAACTATCCCGTCTCTCTCGTGCGACCCAAAGATCACGATGTTCTTAGTGATGACGAGGATAGCGATGAGGAAGGCGAGGGCTGTGACTGTGGATCAGAGGGCGACGCTGGAGTTGCTGGGGGTACTGGCCTTGAGCGGATTCCCGAGGAAGATGACGAAGAGAAGAGCAAAGTCAAATATGTGACCAAGGTGTACAAGGACAATAAGGGTAATGTCCGTACTGTACGCGTTCCTAAGAATCTTGTGGGCGTTGGAACACCAGAAGAGAAGCTCGACCAAGTTCCTATTCTTGGCAAGGGCGAAAAGGCCACGGGCGATGCAGCAACGGACGATGAAGCGGGCATTGGGGATGCGAACAAGGATATGATCCCGCCAATCTTTACGGACGAGGAGTACCTGATTGCCTCGCCAGTCGTCTTAGGATTTGCCTTTGCTGAGAAGCTTTGGCTTGAGTTTACCGTCTCTGGTATCAAAGAGATCTCCTGGAATGAACATGCTTACGACTCTTTAGTACTACAATCAAATACCAAGGAAATTGTCAAGGTGAGTGGTGAAGCGTTGTTCCTCCCTTCCCTTCCGATCGCTGAGTGGCCCGTTGACGTTTAACCTCAAGGCCCTTGTCGAATCCCATAAATATCATCCAGCTGCAAGCATTGATGATGTCATTCAGGGCAAAGGCAAGGGCCTTGTTGCTGTCCTTCATGGCCCCCCAGGCACCGGAAAGACGCTCACGGCGGAGGGCATTAGCGAACTTCTCAAATGCCCTCTATATATGGTCTCAGCCGGCGACTTGGGAACCGATTCCCGTTATCTCGAAGCGGAGCTGCAGAAGATCCTCGACATCTGTCACGCATGGGGGGCTATTCTCTTACTTGATGAGGCAGACGTGTTCCTTGAGAAACGTAATATGCATGATATTCACCGGAATGCCCTCGTCAGTATTTTTTTGCGACAGCTAGAGTATTTCCAGGGCATTTTATTTCTTACCACGAATCGCGTTCAGGTACCCAGCCGCTCATCCCCTTGCTAATTCTCCCTCCGGGATAGTACTAACATAAAGTCTGAAATATTGGTAGACATTTGACGACGCTTTCCAGTCGAGGATTCATATTGCACTACGATATGACGATTTGGATACAAAAGCTAAAAAGGCTATCTTCAAGATCTTTATCGAACGTGCGCGAGTGGTGGCGGGAATTGACCTGATGCCATTTGATGAAGACGACTACGCCAGTTTAGCAAGACATAATCTAAATGGTCGGCAGATCAAGAACACGATTGGTACCGCGCAGGCTCTTGCCGTAAACAAGGGCGAGCCACTCAGCATGCGTCACATCCGTGAAGTTCTCAATGTCCAGCAAAACTTCGAGCAAGATCTCAAAGGTGGCGCCGGGTACCAAGATGCTATGCGAAGCTATTTCTGATGGGTAACCGGGTAGCTATTTATTGTCATAGCTCACCTCGACCCCTATTTCCTACACCCTCTCCCTTTCATTGGCAGCACACGATGGGGAAGACGTATCTTGGGTGAACGACACTATCTAAGTAGGAGAGACTCCGGCTTTCTTCTCTCTTCTTATTTTTCTTCTTAGAAAACAACAGTAACAACAACAACAACAACAATAGTAACCAGCGAGGTGGTGGAGGATTTAGGTAGGATTAGTGCAGTTTACCTCATTCAACCTTCAGTTTGTTCTTCTAATATGCGGTGTAGTTAACGCGTACTAGCGATTAGCGCATTGTGAATAGCATCCACGAATGATTCAGCCAGGGATGGAGGGGATGCCTCCTTCTACATACTATTAATCGCGTGACTTGACTACCTAGTTGGATGACTTAATGAAATCGTCGGCATATCGCATGTTTCGTATATCCATATTTGATTATGACTACGTATCTGTTTTATTAGATACGAAGGGGATGTCGAGGTGCGAATGAAAGAAATTATTGAAACGACGCAGGCATGGTGGTATCCATCTCAAACCAGCCGCATTGTTTAGTATCCTCTCCTCTCCCAATTCGTTCGTTTTCGCTCTTCTCTTCGAGATCCGTCAAGTTTAGAATTCTAGCCTTTGATTTGTTGGAACCGTTCAGGGGGTGAGCATTGTGGGAAGGGGAAAAAGTATGCAGTTTATTATTAGTACCTGTCGAAACAAGAGAACTTTTATATATAGAATACCTGTAATTGTGTACCAAGGCATATGTTGTGTGCAAGAGTCACATAAATAAATTGTTGATGTCATGTCCTCTTTAACTGATCTCTTTTCTCGTAGAAGGCTGCTGAGAAATGATGGGCGCCTATGTTTATAAGATATAACGCATGCCTACCTAAGTTACCTTGCAATCCTACTACTTGTTAAGATAGCGTGAGTCTATAATAGGTACGATACACAACTTGGCGGATAGGTATTTATTATGTGGTATTTTATAAATATCGTCGTCACCTTAGAATTAGAGCAGAGCACTGTCCAGTCGATCGTCAACTAGGTAGGTATGCATTATCATAGCTACCAAGTTATCTCGTGCATAAACCATCATCGTGATTTGGAAAAGCAAGATTATTCTTCCATGAACGCCGGGCCTCATATACAGTCGGGGGGTTTTCTTTCATGACCAAAGCCCACTCCATACTAGAAGTCCATAGAGCCTTCAACAACCCCTTCGTCATCCCCGAAATCATCGCCATCTCCGCCGTCAAAGTAAGCCTCTGCATCGTAATCGCCCCCTTCATCATCACCATAATCGTCATCTTCCTGCGATATATCATCCCCTTCTCCGTCCAGATCGATGTCCTCCTTGTTATCGGGATCATCGATATCGCCATCCTTCATCTCAGCTTCGATGCGGGCCTTGCGCTCCTCCTCCGTCTCGTCGTCGCGCTGGCGGCGCCAGTTTTGGCGGTTCGCGTCGGCGTCATTATCGCTGGCAAACGGATCGTCATCCTCGTTATCCATTACCACGGCCTTGCGCTTGGTACCGCGCTTCTCCCTGGCCGCCTCATGGTTGTCCGTGAAGCCGCCGCGGGAGCCACCAGTATCCTTACCAGCAAGAGTTGCCCATAGTTCCTCAGGGAAAAAAGCTTTGACGTAAGGGTGAGGACGAGAGCGCAGATCGGGCAGGGTGCGAAAATCGTCGACAAACTTATGGTTATACATAGGCACAGCCTGGAAAGGGTCGAGCGTGGCGCGGCTTTTGACACCGAAACACGCATTGACCTGAGTCTGGCCATAGGCACGGCGTATAGGGTCCGTAGGTCGCGAAGCGTTGGTAGCATCGCTACCCACACCGCTGCTTAGGTGCCGGTGCGTGTAGTAGGGCGTCCTGTGAAAGGACCGACGAAAGCTGACGAAGGCCGCAACTGGGCACTCTTCAGAAGACTCGAGGGGAGGGACAATGGGTGGTTTATATGACTTCTGCGAGGAGCAGCTTTGTTAGCTTGCTATTATATAACAAGTCTATGATATATGGACAATAAGATATGCGTTACCGGGTACGTGTCCTGGGGCTTCTCATTGAAGAGTAGACCAGGTTCATCGGCGCCGGGCATTCCTTGGGGCGCAGTCTTACGAGTTGCGCCAAAGCCGCCACGGCCGCTGCCGCCTCTTCTGCCTCCTCGACCACGGCCCGACATGACGATGCATGAAGTATCTGGGCACTAAGAATATTGTCGTTGTTATTGCGATCGCAATCGTAAATTCTTGCGTGATTTTAACATCTGTAGTTAAATTTTGGTCTGATTGTATAAGAATGAAATTGTATATAGAGTAAAGAAAGAAATTGTCAAAGTTTTTATTTAGTAAGTTGGAACATTGAAGACTTTGAATCTCGAAAGGTTTATCCTGTTAAATACGCATGTATGTATATAGTGAGGTGCGCGGATACTTACCTAAACCTAATAGTGTAGACCTAAAGCCCGTACCCATACATTGAATGTACAATGTACATATATCATTCTCAATACTGCTCAAATACCTATCATATAACTATTATGTATATAGATAACGTAGTTATATTATATAATATACCTACCTTTTGCATGTTCCAGTTTTGTAATTGCGTGACCTTTTTAACATTAGACTCGTCTTCTTTCTCTCAAGTTTCTTTTCTTAACCATATCAACAAAACAAGAAGTTTAGTTCCTTTTCTTTTCTTAATCATATCAATAACAAGAAACTTCCAATAATATATCACAACCCATTACCTCGTCCACTTTCTTCTTTTGCGGCCTCTTTTTTTTTTTTTTTTTCCCTCCACCACTTAATTATTTCTGGAAATGAGCCGGGTCGCGGTCGATATGGACACGGATACCACGCCCACTAGCGGCATCCAAGAATTAGAAAAACATCTAGATGAGCTCGTCGTTAATCCAAGTTTGCTACCAGCTCATAAGTTATTTGATGATGTCCAGCTCCAACTTACAGGTAGACTCAACGGCCAAGTCTATGCCTATATCGTGTAGTTAACTGAACACTTTTATGTGCTAATATAGTCTTTTGGTAGACGCCAACATCCCTCCTCTCATCCCTAGACTTCTACCAAAAATCACCAACGTTCTTAAGCAGTACCAACAGGATCCATCAATCCTGTGCGATCTGGCAGCCAGGCTCCTTGGCCCCCTTACCTTTACCCAGACGCTATCTATGGCTTCGGAAGAGGCTCTGATACAGGCGTTAAAGTCCTCTGTCCCGTCTGCAAACATACTAGCCATGGTTATCCTTGAAAAGGCCTCCAAATCGTCAAGCGATGCTGCCATCCTAGCAGCTATGAGCAATGTCGTCACACATTTCTTGATCCAATGGTTAAATGCCCCGCAGGTCGAAGTTGGCGAGAAGGGCTTTAAAGTCTTGGGTGATCTTCTCGAAGTTGATTGCGATGCTCGGCCTCCTCTTGGGTCATCTGTGGACGGTATGGAAGTCTCAGTCAGGAATCCACCGGGTCAGGGCCGGATGTGGCGTAGGATATTCCATGATCGCGACATATATGACTTGATATTGTCGCTCTGTAGCCATAACCCTTCTGGCATCCAGCAACAATCGCTCGCCCAAGGCCGCTTACTTCGCATTTTGCCACGCCTAGCAATTCTAAACTTCCGTGCCGTCAGTTGGACTGACTTTGTTGACTTAAACCAGAAATATGGGAACATTGACTCGAATGGCGGACTATTGCATTTTGCCGGCTTATACATGATCGATAAAAACGACACGTTAGCACATCTCAATCTCATCGATTTTTTCGAGTCTCTACTGAGCATCCAGCGTATTACGCCCCCGTCCATCTACAAGATGGTCACTCTTAGCAAGCTTGTGAGAGACGCTACAGCACAAGACGACGTCTTGAAGGCAGCAATTCTCAGTCTGCCCGAACGAACAATACCCGATGAAGCTGATGATCTAAGACGGTTCATCCAAAGAGTCCTTAGTTCGCAATAAGGGCGCATGGATAGCCTTGGCCGAAATTTTCTCATTACTTCAACCTTTTGACTGGCCCAGGGAATTTGTCGAAAAAAAACATTCAGATATGCCAACGGGAGCCGGCTGTCCTAGTTCGACAATGGGCACATCCATTGACTCCGATATAAGAACAAGACAGTATACAACATCAAGCTATCAACTTACGCACACACGCACTGTTCAATGAACAATCGGCAAATATGTGTTGAGACTGATGACCATGGCCTACAATTGTTACTTCCTGCACTAGACGTGCCATAGGAAGAGGAAAATGGAGGTGAGATGGGTTTAATGCCTTATGATCGAAATGTCTCACCCGTCTTAACCATCTGGCCATTATGTATATATTTTAAAGTATCCATACACCCAATTAACTGCGGCAACCCAACCCGCAGAGCTCGATAGTGATGTCTTGGGTTTTGATAAACGGCATGCGACCAGTATATGCCTTTACGTTAGCCATGATAGTTGCGTCTATCCATCGGCCTATAGGTGGCGGCCTCCTGAAATACTCCATATCTCCTAGACTTCTTACGCAGAATTCTCGTTCCTCCTCGCTTGCCGACTCGTAGGAGAATACTAACGCGCCCGTGAATTCGATGGATAGCGGGAGTCGTGTCCTCATCCAGGAGTAAGTCATCCATATCCGTTTGCTATATTCCCTACACTGCTTCGTCATCGAGGGTGCATAGTGTTTCAAGACGGAGTTGGCCTCTTGCAGAGTTCGGCGGATGATGATGCTATACATAGCGTGCGTGTAAAACAATTTAGCCGTGTCAAAGTCGCGGAACTGGTAACACAGGGGCAATAATTCCGGATCCATAGTGTTCTCCGTCTCGAAAATATCTCCTGACACCATCAGCTCGTTTAGGGTGGTTTCGTTCTGGTACTCTAGATACTCAATTATGGGTGTCGCTCTGAGAACCAGCTCAGCAGCAGTCGCAGTATCTGAAGGATCTTGACGGAGCAGGCGCACAAGTCGCACCAAGGTCGGCCACGCAGTCATCTCGACCCACAGACGATATGTGGCTCTGAGAATAGGCCGACTCGTGCTCGTATCTATAGCCTGTTTGAAAGCAGCCGCCCATTCATGATGCATAAACACGCTGTCTCTTCCGAGGCGTACGTCTTCCTGAAGCTAGCCATAGAATCGTCAGCTGGTTGGCGTCCGAGATTTGGCTCGTGCCTATGGTGCTTACCACGTTAAAAAAGCTGTCGAATGTTGCATAGAGTCCCAAGTCACTAAAGCCTTGCCGGGGACCTCCTCTACAGACGACGGCGGTCAACCCTGCGGCGTGATATTCATGGTTTGCACCCCGCTCGAAGTCGTAGGTGATCTAGTTTTCACGTACCTGTTAGCCAGCCAATTTGTCACGAGTCTTCATGATCTTCATGACCGTCCTGCCCTAGCCAAGTAACCTGGACTCACCTCGAGCTTCTGCAGTAACCATTGTGCGGCGATTGTATCTGTCACTGTGTCTTGCTTCGGCTGTTCGAGCGCCTTTCGCAAACTCCCCAAGGCTTTCATGTGTAATCGCAAGTCCAACCACATCTCTGGCGACAACATCCCCCGTTGACCATTGGACCAGGTCGAGACAACCAGTTCTACCGTTTGTTGCAACGCTATGTTCTCCGACCCTAGCCTTTGCGGTATCATCATGATGGACGGCCCCCAGATAATCATATCGTGGCCCGTCCCCGAGGCCGCCTCTAAACAAGATACTAACTGGGCTGCCAGTCGGTTCGAGGGGCTCATAGATGGTGGCGGCGTTGATGGCAGTCCTGATGTTGGTGATGGCGTGGCGTATTTGACATTTTTAGGACGATTTGCACGTGCCAGTCGCATCCGATGAAATGTACCGGAGCCTAGAGCGGCGGTGTACTCTTTCATATCGACGATGATGGCGCCGTTGGAGTTTTTCCGCCGCAGCCGAGGATCTTGTAGACGACCTGCCTTTCTGCAGGTTGGGCTGGCGTCGTCTGGATCGGCCGATTCGTTATGGCAACCGTTGACTACGAACTTGTAATTGTTCCGAGCTCCAGAGCAGACCTTCCCAGCCCGAGCACAGGCGCCACATGTTGGCCAATTTTCGTCGCACTATTCAGAAGAATGAATTAGTCTCACCGAGTAAGGACATCGTGCGGGTTCTGAGTTAGATACCTTGGTCTTCCGCAGTTTGCAAAACGTGCAGCGGTTGCTTTTTGGTATTCCGACCATCGCTGAACTGATCTCGTTCACCTGTTAGGACAACACTGATACGCTAACTATACGACGGTGGTTGGACGGGGCTTTTCTTCTTCTTCTTTTCCTTTCTTTCTTTTCTTTCTTCTTTGGAGACCACGTCGGGGCTAGCTGCAGGTACGTCGTATTCAAGAAGATATATCACACCAACATCCCGACTCGGCGAGGCCAGCCGTCTATTAAGCACGACACGCTTTCACCTAGTAGTGCGTTACGGCCACGATACAAGATCCGTCGTCAACGGGTAGCCGATAAGACATAATACATTAGTGTTAGAGCTTTGACGGCGTCTTGAGGTAGTGTAGCAATCAACGGCCGGGGTGAGGATCTGACTCCTTCGCCCCCAACGCAAGTCAAACTCGGTTGAATTCAGCTGGACCGGGAGCCACGTACGTAAAGCTCGTCGGTGATGTTAAAAGATTGTTACTTACCAGGTATGTACACGGTTCGTTGAACAGTCTAATACTCAGCAGAATTGTCGGAAAGAATGGTTTGTCTATCTGTCAAGCTCTGGTTTGGATGTTTGATTCCCTCACCAAGCTAGGGCTGAGTCATACGAGTATATGAGCAGACGGGGAAGACGATACGAGGCCGCAGCGGAGTATCTCGCAGAGAGCTCCCCGGAAGTATCGAGTAAGCCTGGGTTCGTTTCCGGTATAGATTGGCAAACTTACTCCCCTTCTCGACATCTACCGTACGCTCTCACCTAATCACTTAGAACTCTACATAGCGACTACGGATAGCTGGATAAGGCTAGGCACATTGGACTGTGCCGTAGGAAGGCTGACTATATTTCGTTCCGGCGAATTGGTTAAGCTTAGGATTAAGAAGGAGAGAGGAACAGGTGAAGGTTGGATTAATAGGACGACCAAGTACTCGGGCATGCCCGGACCGCTGACTATATGTCTTTCACGATGACAATGACAACAACAATGCTACATGGTGAATTGTGTCGCAACTGACCTTACCCTATACGCCTCTCTCTGCCCTCCCACCTATTCTTCGCCCGGCAGTTGATAGAACCTCTCTGGAAAATGAATATTACCTATCACATCTGCGCTGATCCTTTACCCTCTCCGTTTATGCGTAGCAGAATTTCTGAGGGCCTAGAGGGGCTACCGATCAGAGTTGTTATTGGCCAACGATGGAGCGAGCGCAACAAGGTTCCTAAAGAGGGAATCTAGACACGCAAACCCCTATCCCCAAAGCCCCCCTCCAAAAAAGTCAACCGGTTCCGGCCCGGAGGATGGCGTTCCTTCAACTCTTTCTACAGAAATCGATATTGAGACATGGATGTGGTAAGCAGAAGCTTGACGGCGACTGCGGATACGATATTATATCAAAATTTAGGACTAATTATCTTAGAATCCAAGATAAACTAAACGTACCGGTACGGATTGACGCAGACACACACAAAAGACTTATTCCGAAATACGGATTGGGGTGCGTTAATACGACAAGTGTGCGTATTCATAAATTATAAGGAGGTACACACTTAGGCCAGTCTCTCTGACCTAATTTCGATTTAAATCGCTCTCTATTTTTCTAATCTTGGACGTTGTGAAGGAGGAGAAAGTTGAATATGAGATCTCTAAAGCGCTAAAGCGTACCTCGGTCGTGGATCAAGTAAATTTCAAGATAGGTAAGAGAAAGGCGATGGGGAGAGAGGGTACTATGCAGTCTGTAAAGCCGCGCGTTCTAGCGTACAAGGTAGATATAACAGATATAATAGGTATAATAAATATAATAGGTATAATGGATATAATAGGTATAATGGATATAATAGATATAGTTAATAAATATAATAAATATCTAACAATGTTTGTAATAGGCTATCGTATTATTAGATGCTTGCTTCACATCTCCTTATACTACTGGCATATTATTATTATACCTCTAATATAGGTAGTAGGTGGTATATATGATATAATACATGTGAGATACGCACTGGTGGACGTCGTGTAACTACCGTTTCTCCCCTTTTTCGGGAATTTATCGCCATATAACAGCACAGCTCTAGCATAACCTGTACATACATGACATAACGTAGCATAGCAGGACACAGTACAACACAGGTACCATGCTATACTATCTGGCTTCAGACGGGCAACATACTTGGGTGCCTTAGGGGTACCTAGGTAGAACATACTACGTTAATTATAGACTTGAGGTACTTATACACTCATATACCTGGACCTGGACAGGGTGGGAGCTTGTATGGGGGTTTGCATGAGATTCATGCTTGAACAGAACCCGGATGAACGGAGCTTAGAATTCTTCAGCCCTACCCGCTGACGGGGCTCATTCGTCGGTGAAGGGCTCGGGGCACTTGCACTTACTATGTAGGTATACCATAGTACTCCGTATTGACAGTTATAATCTTACATAAGTATCTATTCATGAGAGTACTATGTAGTATTTCACTTTTCCATGCGGAATGCTTGCGCGCATTTCATTACCGCCATCTTATATCAGCTTAACCGCGTGCGGAAGAGAACGATCTCCCCCCCTTTTTTTATTATTTTTTATATTATTATTATTTTATTTTTTTAATTTTCCTTTTTAAAATTTCTTGTTTTACCCCTTTCACTTCTTTTTCTCTCTCTGATAATGAGCTACTTTTAATCCCTCTCTCAACCTCCTATACTTGCTTACTGAATAATATCCGCCTTCCCTACCACCATCATCATCATTATCATCATTATCCGCCCAACTTAACACAGCAAAAACAACGACATATGACGACATACTAGTCGACGCCTACCCTACGCGTGACATATCTCGCCCGTATATGGGGCAGGTTCTAGTGTAAGATCTAGGCAACCGGACGTGAGATTAATTGATCGGGCTATACGTAGAGTGGTAAAACGAACATGTGAGGTAGCCTAATGCATAACTACCATAGAGCGCGGCTAGCTTTCCGCATAGTATAACTTATAATATATCTACATGTAGGCCGCGCTTCATTGCACCGGCCTGGCGGCTTATGTTCCGCATACGGATAGATTTCCGCTAGGACTCAAACGTCTCAGTGCCAGCCCGCCCATCCCCTTCATGGACGCAAAATAGCTTCAACTGGACGTCAAATATAATATAACATGAGAATTAGCATTGTTGAATCACGTACATCCATACCCCCTCCCCTACCTCCCCCTTGCCCCCTTATGTACATACGCACGAGACCATCGTGCACACCATGAAAACAAAATGAGTATCGTACGAGAACTTCGCATAATTATCATCCACCTGACCAACACAGCCAAACATCGAATTCGTATGTCGGCCGTAGTTTTCTATTAATCGCTTTCACTTTTGTCCTAATGCTCGCTGGCAGTAAGATTAAATACCTACTGACCCTCGCCATACCCTAGGCGGATGACGGGAGCTATGCATTGGAGGCTAACCATTGTTCGGCATCGTAGTTGGGCTAGCTATCTATTCTCACGCTCTTATGCCGCTCATACCGACTTCGCCTACTTCTAGCTCCGCTGTCGGTACCTCCCCGTCAAAAGCGACGCTGGTCGTGCTATCTCTTCGGCCACCTGTCATCCCCGTGATTCCGAGCTCGACTTCGCCGACTTTCCTTAGCACAGCGAGTAGCGCTCCTCTCAAATCCGAGCTAAGCTCCTTGCTCAATAACTCGACAGCCAGCGGATAGAATGAACGGTTGTGTTCGCTGAACTCCTTGTCTGGCCATGTAGAGAAGCCTTCTAATACGTCGACCACAACTGGCCGCCATGCTACGATATTCCGTTGTTGTGATTCCTCGTCGAGAGCCAGGTAACCTTTGATGACATCTTTGCAAAGGGGTACCAGAGCCTTCTCCACCTCGGGTCGGCTCTCCGCACGCGATGGTGATGTATCAGCGAACATCCGGAAGAGGATTTGAATATAGGTCGCTGCCGAACCGCTTTCTTGCTTGAGGAGATTGGGCGGCTGTTTCATAAAACCTTCCCGCCATAGACGCATGCGCAAGTCCTTATCCTCATTAAAACGTCTAGCGAAAAGAAATGATTTCTTAAGTAATGCCATTAGACGCAGAAGCTCCGCAGATGGTATCTGAGCGTAGACGGCATCGTTGGAAAAGAGCTCGTTAACGGTTTCGATCATGAGGAGTTGTAGGACGCAACGGGAGATGATGCGATTGAAGAAGCGTCGCCGGGCGGCCGTCACAACTACCGGTTGCTGTTGTAGTGAAGATGCTGGCTTATAGTCTTCGAGACGAGTGGAAACACTGTTATTCGTGGAGCGTGTGGGATCCTCCGTATGAGGCTGGGCAGGAGTCGAGCCTACAGCGGATTCGATGCCGGAGATGCTAGGCTTCTCATTGTCGCTAATCTTTAGCGATCGCTCGTCTACGTTCTTCTCACTCGTAGGCGTGATGGGGACCTCAAAACCTAAATCATTAGGAGATGGCGATAGTCCGACTGGGGCGTTGAGAGCAGCCGCCGAGAAGAGTTGGTAAGCCGTTGTCCTCTCGAACAACTCGCAAAATGCCCCGACAATTTGAGACCAGTGGTTGTCGGTAAATTTGGTTACGTTTTGTAGGATTAACTGCTGTAGGCAATTGCTGCCTATCCTTGCTATCGTGTCGTTCTCTTGACATATGCAGAGTGCCAGCAGCTCGAGAAAGCGATCCAACATGTACTCAAGGGCATCGAAGTAGTGTGTAAAGAGGATGATCATGTTACGAAGGGCTTGGATCATGGTTGTCGACAGCCATACTGATAATTCTTCGTGGTTGAGGGCATTAGACATCTCCGGCCTTGAGCGGAGCACCATGAAGATCGGATAGAGCTGCTGTCTCCATAAGATGTCCCAGAAATCGGACGGGAAACCACCGCCGTACCGGAGTAAGGCATCGAAAAAATAGTTCAGCGCATTCGATCGAACTTCTAGATCTTCCCCCGTCATCAATACGTCGTGAAATGCAAATAGGATAGGGAACCAAAATCCTTCCTCGATCGAAGTACCACTTTGCTGTCTAGACAGGGAACCGGGTAGTTTCGGGGTATCGCCATCTTGTGTGAGTGCCGAGTTGGCTTTCTGCGACAGTGGGCATTCCGGGGTCTTGAGCATCTTCGGTATTATCGATTTGAGCGCCTCCATCGCCTGCAGACTCTTCTTCTGGAATCTGATGTTCTTTGAGAATTCAGTAAGGCAAACGATCAAGTCTGTGAAGGCACCCTGCGAAATTACGACGCCAAACCGCGTCTTGTACACTAGAGTAACATTTTCATATGCTAAGTTTACGATGGTTTCGTTGGGATCACGTGCTGCGACGGTGAAGACACCAAACATCGTTCTCCAACCGGATCGAATATTCTCGCCTCGGGCCTGAATCATCTGGATCAGGCACCGAAGGGCCATATCCTTAACGGTCAAATTGCTCGAGTTTGCGATAACGTGCTCGAAGGGCTTCAGGAAGTCTTTCTGAAATTTGAAACCGGGGAGTTCCTCAATCTCCATGAACCGCATCGACAATTGCCGTAGCGAGTCAAGAGCGAAGTACACGATAGCTGTATTGTTGTGACATCCCACCTTGTTGAAATGCTCGCCAAGAACCACCCAGATATTGGTCCACTCGAAACGGACGCGGGTCATGTTGTAATAGCTAATCTCGACGATCTTCTGCAAACTGTATGTGCGCGGAGAGTCGTTGGAACCCGATACCTTAATCTCATCCCAGCTCACCTCAGTCAATGCCTTGGCGAAGTGAACAATGGCTTCGCCGTTGAGATTTGCCGTATTGCTAAAGATTCGGTCCACACTTTTGATGACTTCGTCAGACCTACTCTCCAAGGCAATTTCCATGGAGAAGCCTCTTGCGCCCGGATTAGACCGGTTGCGTCGCCGTGTGGAGGTTGTCGATTTGCGTGACTCGCTCGTATTCGTCCTTTCGGGCGGCATGAATCGGGCCTTGGAGACATCAGGAATGGCACCCTCATCGACACCACCAGTGATGAGCTGTAGCCTGTCGAGCTGACTGATACACATGAGTATATCTTTCCATGACTCCTTCAGGTAATTGCCTTCCGTCTGCCCGAGCTCAAGGATTACTCTTAGAGCTTCCACATTCTTTGCAAGGATTTGCTGGGGGTTGTTCAGGTTGGTAGTGTTCTTCAGTGCGGACATGAACGCCTCTCGTGGCGTTGCTAGATCAAAAAGACATGCGATCTTTATGGCCTGCTTCATTCCTTCAAGGCACAGTTTATTCATTTCTAGGTTTTGTGTCTTTTGCATCTGGCTCGAGAACGCAGAGAAGAAGGACATCCATGTCACGTCAAACATAGGGCCGACGTGTTTGAAAGAGGTTGCCGGGATAAATTTGATCCCGGCTCTAGCTGCGTTCTTCCGCTGGTTTTTGAACAGGTTCTTGAATAACTGTTCCGAGCGGAGCGAAATTTCTTCGGATTGCTGCACATATGCTTCTCGCTGAAGATCCCTGCCGACGTTCGAAAAAGCCTGTCCGAGCCCAGCAGCGAAACCAGACGACTGCGTAGGCAAGGTGCCAGCAGCGGCTGCGGCATCCCGTTCGCTTTTCAGCACAATCTCGTTCCCGGCGATTTCATCGTAAATTCCGATTAGATACTCGTCCGGAAGATCGGCGTTGTCGTTTATGCCCCTGTTATTCTTAATGAAATCTTCCTTGGTCATCCGTCTAGCAATCTTGCTGCTGTGTAGATCCGTATTCAGCAAAATTACCGAGTAGGCTAGAACATATGCTGTATCTGCGTTAGCAAAGGCGTTCGGGTTGCCCATTACGTAGCGGTTTGCAAATTTCAGCATAAACCGGTCTATCTTCTGAGCCTCGCCCGGGAGCCGGAACGACTGGAGAAATTGTCGCAGAGCGTCGACAAATCTTCTCTGATTAAAGTTCATCGTATCAACGAAAGCATGCATGATCTCGATATTCCTCGCATCACCTTCGCCAAGGTATTCGCCGATCTGTGCTTTATCGAGTCTGTCGTCCGAGATTAAGAACTTAGCTATATCCTTGGGACTGTCGCTCGAGATGAATCCCTCCTCGATCAAAAGCTTGATCCCCTTTTTAGGCTTGAAGTTGAACTGACGAATGGCATTGGCTAGGGCTGTCTTTCGAGCCTTTTCCTTCTCTAACTGAGCCGGATCGTCAACGATTGGTGTGGAAGGGGGCAAAGGCGTGTCGAGGCGAGAGTTACTGTCAGCGGCTGACGGGTCAATCGATTCTCGGATATCATCTACCGAAGCACGCATGTCGCTATCGCGCGACATGCCATTGACGTCTGGGCGCCCGGCAACAGACCAGTTAACGAGCGATCGCAAGGACTCGACGAGCGAGTCCAAAGCCGCTCTCTTGATTACGTACTCTCGAGGAATCTCAGACTCGGGCTCACTCGGAGGTACGATGTCCCTCACATTCAGAGGAGGCGGCAATATCCCCTTTAATTGCCAATCCGAGACATTGTGCGAATTCGAATTCTTCTCCTCGTATGCCTGCTCTTGGGCTGCCGTGACTGGTGCAGGGTTGATGGCTAGTTTCGACAGATCCTCGATGACAGTTTGGAATATGTTATCGAGGTGAGAATCGCAATCGTAGTTGAGATATGTCTCGACTAAACCGCGAGGATCACTGCAAAATCTGGTTAGGACGTTGATGAAATAAATTTTCTGAGTTGGCGGCGCCGTCCTCCTAGCCAGGAGTGCTAAGTATATCTCATTGAGGAAGACCTCTATCTCTTTCTACGAACATAAGATCAGCCCGGTCAAAATCGAGGCGAGATAAGGTCTGCCTTACCTTGAACGGCGCTCGCATGAATTTGAGCATCAGCCAGAAAATTTCGCAACAAACTTCGAATACTCGGTCAACCGAGCTCGCCCCATTTCTGGTGATACTGAGGCAAAGGTAGAACTTTATGGCTTGGAGCAAGCTGGTCGACTCGTTGCTTTTGGTGTTGGTAATAGTGCATAGAGGCGAAGTGAAGACGAGGATGTGGTTGTTGAGAAGGGTGCGGATGAGATGAAGTGATATAAGTTTAGATCGCATATGTTGCCCGCGGTAGTCGTATAGCTGGTCGGGAGGCAAAACTTTGGTTGATAGATTGCAGAAGGATCGGAATACAAGGTAAGCGTCTCGGATATAGACCTCGTCTTCGGCTTCGAGAGACTCGACGGTCTCTTCGGCGTCGGGGGCTGTATCGCTTTGCGTCTGCTCGGAAACTCTCCCTGCCGCCCTAGCAGGTGGCTTTAACTGGGTGATCATAGTAGGTCCGTCGCCTAGATTCGAATCATCGAAGCTCTTTCGGTGCTCCAAGTCCTTGAGGGTCAGTTTGGCACTACCCGCATTTGCTGACTGGGAATTCGCGATCTCGGGCGGATCTTGACCAGTCGTTTCGTCGGCCATCTCGTCTTCGTCGGCGGCCCCATCAGTTCCGTTCAGGACGGATTCTGCTTGGTCAAATGTGACATTACTTGAGCTGTGCCTCAGTTTTCCCAGACTTATGCGAGCTTCTTTCATGTGTAATCTCGTCTTGACCCGCTCGAATACCATACCAACCATCTGCGTCAATGTTCCCTGTGCAGCCTGCTGATTCTCCGCGCTTCTTGAAAGCAGGAATACGTTGTAGACTTGGCGTACGGCTTTCAGTAGCCCAGCTCCATGCACGACGATCTTGTCGTTCAACACAGCCGCCAGCAGCGCCTGAACGATGTGTCGCTGCACGTCGACCGGAGTCGTCTCGCCTTGAAAGCAGTCACATATTGTATCGATGGCACGATCTATCATGGGCGCTTGCTCGGTGCCATCATCATGTGTGGTGCCTACGGTTACGTCCACAGAGAAATACGAGGAAGATATGAGCTTTTGTATACAATCGAGGGCGATATTGATCAACTGACTGCTCCCCGTCTTGGTAGCTAGCTGCAAGGGCGCAAAGATGATTTGGGGATCAGGAAGCTGAGCGCCACCTTCTTTAATGGCCTTGGAAGCCTCCTCAGTAAGTTCAGCAAGCTGCTTATTCCTTTGTGCTTCTTTAGACGCAGCAATGGCCCCGAGGGAGGACGCCGCAAAGACTAAGGAGCTCATGGTTCGCCGAGCCTAAGGGGAAGGGGCCGGTGCCATTCGAGTCGAGGAAGGGGAAGGAAGGGGGAGAACGGGAGAATCTGTCGTGGCGGGTTATACTGTGTAGGCAAGGAATAAGAAGGAGCTGGGTTTAAGGACAAGTTCGCGTCGCGACTTAATCGTAACGAGGGATCACTTTCAAATGTCTGCGTCTGCGTCAGTCTGTCCTTTTCGATGCATGAAGCATTCGCGCTTTGCAGTATGATATATATCTCGTCATCCAATCAGCCTCAAACAAAGGGTTTAGGACAGATACCATCCCTAATATAAGGACAAGAGGGCGCAGTTGTTATGAATGTCGAAGTCGAACGTCGAAGGGAACTTATTTGTGTTTTAAGACTTTAGGTCTGGCCAAGTTGGCAACGTTCCCGAAAGAAAAAAAAAAAAGGGTCGCTCCACTATAAGCTTAAGACTTATACCTAGGTACATGTAGTTAATGGCAGGCCTATTATTAAGTACTGTATAAGCTGTAGGTAGGTAGGTACCTAATATCTAGGGTATACTGAAGTGTTCATGGAGTACCTATTTTAGACGTACCTAGTACCTGTGTGGATCTAAAAGATCAACCTTTAAACTGAATACATCTCATGTACTGTGTAGTTAACGGTATGTACCTGTTATATTCAATGTTAGGTACATGTACAACGGTAGTTACACTAAAAGTCATCTAATATCGCTACGTACCTCATGTACATATGTATGTACCCTGTAGTTGCAGATGGTCGAGAAATCGACACGATTAAACAAGGCAATAATACAGCCTTGTTAGCTTTATTCAACTCATCACTTTGTTACAAATACATCATATTTAGATTCTTAAGATAAGAATTTATACAGAACATTCTTTTTAGCAGAGAACAATTTCTTAACACTTGATCTTAAACATAATAATTGAAGATTCAGATAGTTACGTATTATGGTAATTGATAAACTGCTTAACCATAAACGCTCCCGGTAGTGAGCCCAGTTAGTAACATACACTTAAGACTACATGTTACTCCGTATATTTTTCGCTATTATATGAATGCATACCTAGGTACATTCTAGGTACGTTGTCTAGTATCCGCGGGTAATATGGGCTTTTTTTATATGAGGTAACTATATATATAATTAATAAGTGACCGGCATATGATTTCCCTTTATAAAATCACAAACAGGTAGATATTGAGTAAATTATTGAGTTGAGAAGAAAGAAAAAGGATGTACGTAATAAATAGTGTATGTGAATCTTCAATCTGACGAACATTTATCATGCCGCGCAAGAAAACCAAACCTATTAGCAAACTTTTGCGATTACCTATATGTAATTACATAAATGTCCCCATTGCTCTCTATATATGTCTGATTTACATTATGTAGATGTTACATAAGCCTTCGTACATTAGTATCGGACTAACCAGAAAATATAGATCGCATTGGAAAGAATTCATTGGGGAGCTGAGATCCATATATTCCCACAGGTTTTGGTATCAAGTTATGATAACATAAACATTATTCATATAGCGTGGCAGTGCGTACCTAAGCATCAAAAGGAGGTACAGTTTAGGATACATATATGTACACTATATGAGGTAGTTACCTTATAATGTTTGAATAGGTATACCTAGGTACATATGAGGAACGATTGATCGATTTTTTTTTAAAAAAAGGATAATTTTTATTTGTAAGTCCTTGCTAGGTAGTACCTCATACATTGAGAATTATCATTGATGCTTGTATTACATACATTAATTAGATGCACTTTTACACCAAAATACTCAAAAATAGGTACTTATATACATATGCATATAGATACATGTACTTAGCTTGAGGTAGATGCAATCAATGTTGATGGCCGTTCGGAGCTTCTCTCAACGTCCCTAAAATTATTGGGGCAAGGCGGCAGGTTGAATAAGTACCTACCTAATGTACATATGCAGCGTATTTGAGGTTCAATGTTAGGTATGAAGAAAGAAGCTACCTTACATATGTACTGCCTACCTCATAGCCCTCATCACAAGTACGGAACTAGGAAGTACTGGGTACGCACCTAGCGCATGTACCTACATAAAGCAGAAACCCCGTCACGAAAATAACCCGCCACCAATCAACAACTTACAGCAGTCAACTGCTAAGATCTTACTTTTTTTTTTTTTTTTTTTTTTTTTTTTTTTCTTTCCATATTCCGGCTCTACGCCATTGTGTCGCGATCCTCTATATTTTGTCTTCTCCAATATCCCAACTCAATTGGCCTTGGTGATTCATCCCAGGTGCTGGCAACTTGTCTGACTTGAGATACTCGGACCCGGCTGTTCCCTCTCCTTGCCCTTGACTTATCCCAATCAGCCCGGCGAGTTTCTCACATAGCTCTTTTCCTACGACCACTATTTTGATTATTGTTACCATTCCCATTTTTGGCTTCGAGTTGAGACCTATTTTCTTCTCTTTCTCTATCCAACATGTTTGGTGCGGTGTTGAGAAGGCAAGTCCTCCTAAGGACGACAACACTCAGATCGGGGTTCTCGCCCCTTGTCAGATATTATGCATCTTTCCCTCCACATACAATTATCAGGATGCCCGCGCTGTCGCCAACGATGACGGCCGGCAACATTGGCGCATGGCAGAAAAAGGCTGGAGACACCATCGCCCCCGGCGACGTTCTTGTAGAGATTGAGACAGACAAGGCCCAGATGGACTTCGAGTTCCAAGAGGAGGGCGTTATCGCCAAGGTTCTAAAAGATGCCGGTGAGAAGGACGTTGCTGTCGGCAACGTAAGTAACTTTCATCTTGTTTTCTTCGTTATATTTCCCCATATATTGCTCCGGTGTACTGACAGCATCGTTTTAGCCCATTGCGGTTCTCGTCGAAGAGGGCACTGACGTTTCTGCCTTCGCGTCTTTCAACCTATCCGACGCGGGAGGTGACGCTACGCCAGCAACAGCCAAGGAAGAAAAGACGTCAGATGCACAGTCCGACTCCGTCCCTACCCCAGCTCCAGCGCCTGCTTCAGAATCAGAGCAATACCCCCATGAAGGAAGGCTCGAGACCGCGCTGGATCGGGAACCTAATATAACTCCTGCTGCCAAGCGGTTGGCCAGAGAGAAGGGCATCGCCGTCTCCAGTCTTAAGGGTACAGGTCCCGGTGGCAAGATCACTGAGGATGATATCAAGAAAGGCGCTCCGACTGCCGGTCTGTCCGCCTCGCCTGTCGCATCTTACCAAGACACCCCCCTATCTAATATGCGCAAGACCATCGCCAAGCGCCTACAGGAATCGTTTAGGGAAAATCCTCATTTCTTCGTCAGCAGCCAAATCTCCGTTACCAAACTCCTAAAGCTCCGACAAGCTCTGAACAGCTCTGCTGAGGGAAAGTATAAGCTGTCTGTTAACGATTTTCTTATAAAAGCCGTGGCGGTTGCTTGCAAGAAGGTTCCCGCTGCCAACTCTTCGTGGACCGGCGATTCAATTCGCCAGTACAACACTGTCGACGTTTCTGTCGCCGTAGCTACCCCCAATGGTCTGATAACCCCTATCATCACCGGTGTTGAGGCTCGTGGCTTAGAATCCATTTCTGCCAAGGTCAAAGAGCTTGCTAAAAAGGCTCGCGATAACAAGCTTAAGCCTGAGGAATTCCAGGGCGGTACCATCTCCATTTCCAACATGGGCATGAATCCCGCTGTTGACAATTTTACCGCCGTTATCAACCCCCCGCAAGCCGCTATCCTAGCTGTTGGTTCTACAAAAAAGGTTGCCATTCCTACCGGCGAGGACAACGGCATGGTTGGATGGGATGATCAGATTACCGTGACAGGAAGCTTCGACCACAAGGTAGTCGACGGAGCCGTTGGTGCTGAATGGATCAAAGAATTCAAGAAGGTTTTAGAGAACCCTCTAGAGCTGTTGCTATGAATGAACGGAATTGCATGCGTACTACCTAGGGGCGCCGGAGCATGTTTGGTTTATAGAGGTGGGATAAGGTTCATTTGTAGCATGATGCCGTATGAATGTGTAATACTAAACCTACAAAATAAATGTATCTGACACTTGATTATTGACAATCTGCCACATGCCAATTCATATATACAAGCCATCACTCGGAATCTTAGAAGTTAGGTATATATCGATATTTCAATCTTGTAACTTACTTCGAAATACACACATGCATGATGAGAACGTATATGTACCTCCGTTTATATGTGTTTGTCGGTAGAAAATATTCTTACAAGGTAGGTACGATATAAGTTCCTTGATGAGGTATACAGCGTCGTGCTTACGTCTGTATGTCTAAGTAGGTAGTCTAACACTTACATACCATCTCCTATAAATCCTTGCTATCACACTCAATAGAAACTTGAAGCCCTTATGTAGGTACACCAGGCATCTTAGAACATAATCGTACGATTTAATCATGAAGAGAGTACTTATTTAGAAGTATCTTTAGGCCGTCACATATAAGTGGTCAAACAGGTCTCAGATGCAAGAGACTACCTATTCATACGACAAGAACCTTGGAAGAAAAGGTCATATGTACCTAGGTAGGTAGGGAGTGAGTTTGATACGGAGGAGAAATTTACTCTTGGTGTTCTATTCGAATATTACTCGTTATTTCTATTAGTTCATGATGTAGCCGTAGCTAGACTCTCAGATCTGTCTACACCGTATATACATATACGTACACACACACACACACACACACACATATATATATATATATGCGTAGAGGATATCTTCACATTCATCCTCTATATCAGATATCTAAATCCTTTCTGCATTCGCAACGCTTCGTTGGTGCCCTCCGCACATCCCATCTCTGCCACATGTCTTGGCAAGTTAGGCATCGTTTCAAATGCGCGCTCACCCTTCTCGAGCTTGTGGTTGAGGTTAGCCAGAATGGCCCGGAACGCTACACAGCCGAGGATAGTTAGCCCAAACATTGCTGTCACGATACCGTAGCTCTTGCGGTAACCGTTCTCCTCCAAACCCCATACGTAGCTACCTGCTACATTTCCTAGCTGCGAGAATGCGTTTACGATGGCAATCGCTACGGCTCTTTTGGCCGGTGGTCGGGGAAAGGACGAGCTGATCCACGAATAAAAGACAATGAAGCCTGCGTAGGCGCTTGCTTGCAGGAAGAGCGCGACATAACGAGCGGCCACATTCAACGTCGACATGCTAATGATGAAACCAACCATTCCGCCGATTATAGGCCCAGCCATATGCCAGAACTAATAATTTTTAGCGTCTAGTGATATAAGCAGGTCTGCAATACTCTAGAAAGGAAGATGGAACGAACTTTCTCTTGTGTTCGATCAGCATGCCAAGCATTCAAAAGTGAAACTAGACACGAGAAGACCCACGGCGGCGCGCTCATGAGCAGTGTTGGAACATAGTCGAATCCAAGCGTACCAGTAAGGGTTGGCTGCATAGAATGTTTAGTCAGTGATGTGAGCAGGCTCCCACGGACGGATACTTACGAAGAAGGCATTAAAAGACAAGCCGACGACGTAGGCAGTGAATGTGAGCATCATGAGGTAGATCTTTACGTCCTTCAGAGCCATGATAAGACCGTCAAAGACGCCCTGGTCAGCTCCATCCGTATCAGCTTCTCCGACGTCTTCAATCATTCTTAGCTGGGCAACCTCGAGCTCTTCGGCAGTAAACCCGCGCGAGTTGTGGGGAAGGTCAGGAAGTACAAAGCCCGCAACAATGGCGACGCCCATGGTGATAGCCCCCTCGATCCAGAATAGCCAGCGCCAAGCAGCGTGTCCCAAAACGTCTTGCATGTTCGACAATACGCCAGCACCTACGAGTGCGGAGAAAGCGTTGGAGATGATGTTGCCGCAGAACAGAATAGCATTTCTCGTCGTCAACTCCTTCCGCGTATACCATTTGGACTGCAGCATCAGTGCTCCGGGTAGGAATGCTGCTTCCACAAAGCCAAGGAAGAAGCGGACGAGAATTATACCCGTGAAATTATGAGTGTTCCCTGTGAGTGTAGATATAAGGCCCCAGAGCAACATGGCACAAGAGATGTAGAGCGACGGCCGCTCAATGCGGTTGATCAAAATGTTCGACGGGACCTGCATGAGAATATATCCTACATACAATATACTGAGGCAGGTCGCATATTGTGTCTACTGAAAATTAGCAGGCGGGCTAAGAGGTGTTCCAAACGAAGCCGAGTCATAAAGCTCCAAGCATACATCGTTGAGGTATAAGTCTATATTCATCGTATCGTGTTAGCATTTCCCCGTACACTAGCATGAGATATGATATGAAAATGAATAAAACTTGACAAGAGTATTCTATAGGCCTCACAGAACTTAGGCTAGTAGAGCTCGAATAAACAAGCCTCAGGCTCTCTCTCTCACCTGACTGTAGCCCTTTGAGCCGTGCGCTTGCAATATTATTGCGATCAAGATAGTTCAGAATATAGATTAGGACGAAAAGAGAACATCGAGAGTCGAGTTTGCGCTTCAGCGATTTTTCCACGCGTGCTCGACGAGCTGCATCCATCGAGCTCGCCGCAAGTTTCTTTCCCATGTTCTCGGATGCCGCTGTATGCTCTGGCGTTTCCGCATCCTTCGTTCCCAACCCTCCGACAAGCTTGATCCGTACTATCTCATCGGCCATGGCTGACGGACCTATCCTCTAGGCTCGAATGTCTCTCCAACTTGGTAATTTTCCTCGTTCATCTCACTATTTAGGGAAGATGTAAGAAGGAAAGTTCAGATGGACACATGCATAGCATGCACTACCTACATGGTAAGAAACGGGAAGTTATGAAGACCTCCAGGGTATGTACATGTAAGTTGATAGGTACTTACGTGTAGGTACTACATACATGTAGTACTATAAAATATGGAGTACCTACATATATGCTAGGTACCTACCTACATAACATGTATTATCCGACCTCCATGCCGAGCTTCCAAGATTCAAGTTTGCGGGGTTCTTTGATACATCTATGTGCATCTTGGCATTGATCTTCGGGGTAGGTCGAAGAACATTGAAGATATCAGGAGGTACCTACCAGGTACATAGATACAGTACCTAGGTACCTGTTATATCAAAATTTATGCAGCAACCTGCAATAGATTTTTTTTCCATTTCTTAGAAACATTACCGTAGGTAACTAACTACCTCTACTAACTACCTCTACTAACTACCTCTACTAACTACCTCTACTAACTACCTCTACTAACTACCTCTACTAACTACCTCTACTAACTACCTCTACTAACTACCTCTACTAACTACCTCTACTAACTACCTCTACTAACTACCTCTACTGACTACCTCCACTAGAATGTAGTAAATCTGGGCTGTCGAGAGACTCTAAGGTCGCCTTAGGTACCTCGTACTTGAGAGCTAAAATCCCATTCTCGTCTTGGTTTCTGGCCAAGTAACTATAACTAATATTCGAAAGGAGACTAAAAGATTTACTGATACAACATTTGAAGATATACTGGATCTTTCTGTTCCTACATCTATTTTCCTCTAGGTAACCTCTGAGTAACCTCTGGGTAATGTTCATGTTAATCGATGTTGGAGATATCTTAAAGTCACAGCTCATGATCGTCATACCTAACAAAATTCCTGGAAGGAGTCCCAGCTAGGTAGCCTTAGAATAAGGATGCTGCTGCTTTACTGTGTGACAAGTAAAAAGGAAAACGGTGGTCCGGGCATTCTGTTCTGGTAAGCCCTCTCTTATTATTTCAAGAGTTTTAAAGCTCTATCCTCTTTGCCATAGACTCCCTTTGTACGTCAAGGTGGTCAGTTTTGTAGGTCGCCTATACCGGTCAATGCCGGCCAGATACACTGCGGAGAAGTTCTACCTAGGGAAGTCAGTCGCATCGGCAGTGTGACCTGCATGACGTTGATCGCGGAAAAGCCAGATGATATATGACCCATGCAACCTTCTCCGATCCTCTATAAATACCTCATTTAGATCACGTACAGACATAAGATCAGGTTTCCCAGCTACAGATGCATATTTAGCACGGTGATCTTCCTAGGCACACGCTCATTTTCACCCATAACCGTCAGAAATGCCTCACAAGGAAGGCCATGATGAGTTTATGCCAGATCTCTACCCGCCATTTCCTGACGATGTCCCCACGGCAAAACTGCAAACCATAACGCTGTATAAGTTGCTCGACGGGGATATTACGGAGAAGGGCCGTGTTTTAGAATCATGCGTAGGGCGTGGCTTCTTCTACCTAGCACTAGACGGTTGTGATATGGGCGAGAGTATTAGTCGTGGCGCCGAGCAAATTGCGCTTATTGGAGAGCGTGTTTTCCGGCTGCCGCTCGCCGAGAAGATGAAGTATCGGATGACGAAGTCGCTGTTCGGGTATAAGTACGCTGGGTCGACCGTGACGGACAAGACTGGGACTCCGGACACGGCCGAATTCTTTAACGTGAGCAAAGATGATATGACCGTATCGGACGAACGCATGGCTCGTCCGTGGCCGCCCGTGATCCTGGATGCGAAGCCGCTCTTCTCTGCCTACACTCGGGCCGCTCATTCAATTGGGATGATCGTGATGGCTATCCTCGCTGAGAGACTTGGCATCGATTCGTCCGAATTCGCGAACCGCCATAGAATTGAAGAGCCTTCTGGTGACCACGTTCGCATCATTAGGGGACCGCCGCGGGCACGGGCTGAGATGCCCGAGATCCAAACGCCAGCACACACCGACTTTGGAACGTAAGTTTATTTGTCCCAAGGAGAAAGAAAAAAATGTATTTCACTCTCTGTTCACGTAGATATCCCGACTAATCTGATCATCTCTGTAGAATCACTCTCTTGATGAACTGGCTCGGCGGGCTCCAGGTCTGGTCGGAATCGGCGAGAAAGGCACAGCTGGGCCATGGCGAGCCGGATGTGCCGGGCGAGTGGCTTTGGGTCAAACCGAGGAGGGGTTGTGCCATCATCAATCTTGGCGATGCTGCTGTCAGATTTTCTAATGGCGTGCTATGCTCAGGCCGTCACCGCGTGATCCCGTCTCCCGGGGTACAGGGTAGGTGGCCGCGCTATAGCATTGTCTACTTCGTTCGACCGGAAGATAATTGTCTGATGAAGCGTCTCCGAGGGGAAGGCATCGTGAACGACCCAAACGAGGACGAAGGAGAAGAGCTTACGGCTAGTGAATGGGTACTCAAGCAATCGTCGGCCTTGGGAAATCGGTTTGACGATAATTGAAGTGATGCGTATAAAAGTAAAATCCAAGGCTTTACTTGGTATTATTTGATATCATCCCTGACATGGCACTGGTTTACACATGACAGACATCCACTGTTGTCGAGATGTTTATAGGGGGTTGTTTTCTTACATAAGCGTAAAGCAAAAGGTAGCTAGATATAAATCACGCGAGGTCGATTTTCTTATAATAATTAATCCCATATCTGTGATATAAGAGGGAGACTTGTAAATGGAAAAATAAATATGATCTACTCTCAATATTTTTGGTATATCATGTAGAGCTTTTGCTGAATCTATACTTGCGAGCTTACATTTTCGGCTATGCTCACCGCTGTGGGAATTTTTACTTTATACACTTATATGTACCTAATATGCTATACATAGGGCTGTTGGAGAATATCATCTGTTAGTAAGGGGCTAGGAGGTAGGTAATATAGATCAGATCCTTCCTGAAATATTCAGAAATGTTATATCTTCCAGGTGCGACAGAGGAGTAGCATGGTTCGTACGGAGGAGAGGATTAGTATTGTGTTTATTATATTAATAACTTGGCATGTTAGCTAATCCTTTTATAGGTTTGTTCCACGCCTGACCCGGACGTGGTAAAATGTGCGTTATAAATGGCACTATCGATATAAATGACGAGCCGAAATTGAATTATAAAGGTAAGATCGAGGGAATCTAGCGACAGCCGGAAACTCTCTTAATCGTACCTAATTATGTGATGATATTCCAAATTTCTTTCTATATATTTAAGAATATCTCTCTACTATGTAGCTTTCAAGGGGGTGTTTTTTTTTTTCAGACACCCTGTGAGCCATAATTTGGTCTTCTGCTTTGCATATATTGAAGGACCCTAATGGCCTCGATATCTTCTTACATTTCTTTACAAAATCGAACATGATGTAATAGATATAATGGTTTCTGATTAGTGACAATTCCCCTGTCAATGAGATATGGTACCTGATAGCAACATGATCTGAATGAGCGACAAAGGGTCGTGAGATATTGCTGGGAGTTTAATGGTATGCGATGGGCTTTTCCATCAGGCACTCAAGATCTCTGATAAGTTATAGGAGTATTGAAACATGAGAAGGAAGTCCCATGGCTCTGAGAGGACTTTCATGCTCAGACCAAATGCAAAGATTGTAAGGCAAGCTGCAATTAGATTAGATCTTATATTTTCTCCAGCTAATATATGGAAGAGCTGTAAGCTTGAAACGGCGACGATTGGTTCATATTTTCTATTTCACATGCACGGCCGATATCATACAACTAGGGGAATTACCAGGGTTATATTTTCCCGACTCAGTATTAATCAGGTAGTTGAACAGATCCAATAGTTTGCATGATTGCTGCCATGAAGGTTGACCAGATCGGATGAAAAGTTTCCCCAAAGATATAAATACCTTTAACTTTTAACTTCTTATATTAATGATATATTGTTTAGATATAAAAATTCCATTTATCAATCTTACTTAATGTTATTTTTTATTCATTTATTTGTAAATTATTATATTAAAACGAATAGATATAAAAACTATTATCTTATATTATATATAAATAAATAATTGTTATCTTTATATATAAGATTAGATATTGTTATAAGTTGTGAAAAAGAAGATTGTTTATGTCCTCGGAGAGGACAGGTTATTTACTTAATCATGGCCCGTTGTCCAGCGATCATAAGTTGTGAATTGGAAAAGTAAAGGTATTTTATAACCCATCGTTTTTCACAAATATAAACCCATGTCAAAACTAATAAATGTGAACATAAGTTTAACAATTCACAGCAATATTGAAGCTAACATACGTAAGATCTACGTACTTTCTTATCTTAACATATCTACATATATGATTGTTTCTGGTTATCAACCTTTTAATATTAAATATAAGAAGGCATTGTGATTTCTTCTATTCCTTTCTATCACCACAGGAAATCTGCATCCTTTATTATCCTTCATATGGGTCACCTACCTCGTAATTGCCATATATATGCTCTTTTCATGAAATCTTTCAAGATTTGTAGTGGCAATACCTTACTAACAGTTATCTTACCCAATGTCTATCGTTTGAATCAAACAAGCTCCTGCTAACTTTCTTGTTACATATTCACATTGATATTGTACACTGCACTAAAACGCACCTATATCTACATACTTCCTAAGCATCACATCGAAGCCATTCTCTTTGGTCTCTACACCACCAAAGAGTCTCTTTGAACATGGCATCGATGAGATCTTCTGACAAGGACATTCAGCTCACAGCACGTGAGATGGAAATTCTTTCAATGGCTTGGCAGAGCTTCGATAGTCCCCCTAAGGTAGGTTCAGATTTACTTTGACCAATGAATGACTCTATGATTACTTTGGATTGTCATTACTACCTATCGTAGTCCGTCGTGGACTATACTTCTGCCTCCTGCCTACCCTTGTAGTTACGCTTCCGGCGGTGACTAACCGTATCTTTTAGATCAACTGGCAAAAGCTTGCTGATCTAGCATCTTTCAAGAATATTCAGACAGCCCGTGCTTGCTTCGCGCCAATCAAGAAAAAGCTTGCTCTTGCCTCTGCTGATCCTGCTGATAACAAGGCCGGCGAGACGAACATGCCCACCAAGGGCCGAGGCAAGCGCAAGGCTGTTATAGAAAAGGCTCCCGACCGTAAGAAGAAGGCCAAGGCAACTGATATGCTCCTTAGTACTGTCAAAAATGAGAAGGATGAAGATAGTAGTAAAGGCGATGTGAAGACTCAGAACTTAAAGAATGAGGATAGCGATGATGGCTTGATCTAGTCGAGTCGGTAGAGCTAGTACAAGTAGAAAGATCATAGGCAGCGAAATTGCTATCACGATGTTTTCGCGGTAGGAACTCGATACTACTTTGCGTACGACTTCAATTTTCAAGTATGGGAATGACACCGATTCCGATCTGGCAAATGTGTACTTCGTTGATATTTTTTTTCTCTTCAATTTCTCCTCCGGTCAGTTCACGCAAACACCATATGATATCTCCCACCATGATAGCATGTGTGGCTGGACGTCATCGTGGAAGGCTTTCGCTCTTTAGATAATTATTATAACGGTACCGTCGTTTTATTATTCTCGAATCCCAGTTACGTACTATTGGTATTAGCATCACTGTGTAAATGACCGATGAGTCGCCATCAATACATCAAATATTGCGGATGTTATCTAGCACTTAGAGTGAAACTCATATCGTGCGTGACCTTGGTCTCTTTTAAAGGTTATAGGAGGACTTTCTTGTTGAAGATTAAAAATTAAAGATTGAAAATTGAAAATTGAAGATTGAAACTCGAATTATGGAGAATCTCGTGTGTACCTCGTGTATAACTACCTGCAGGTAGATAATATATATGTATGTACATAAAGAACATTCATATATCTACATATATATAGTGTATGTACCGGTACCTAACGGAATACTTCATGCTACGCGTACCTAGGTATACATATACTTAGAGATAGGGTTATATAGTTGACGGTAATAAAGCATACGTTCGATCATGTTCCTATGACGCTATTGGTATCTCGCTTATCGCTCTCTGTTTATGTACATATTTCTCATTTATATATTATGTAACTACGGATAGATGGTAATGGATTAATGTATCTATCTCGTAAGTACCTAACACATCCTTGCCATGCTGAGTCATACATCCTACCCGCTAACCTTCTAACGTCTCATATTTGACCATATTGTTATTTATTTATTTATTTAAAATTTTTTTTGGTGCAACAACTCCAGATCTTATATTATTATCTAAATCGTCACCAGCCATTAACATTAATCTCGTGCACGATGTAGATGATGTAGTTGGCCCTGCTTTCTTTTTAAATATGTATCACAATTCTAAACTTAGTTCAACGTCGCGCCGCTCAACTTCAACTTCATCTTCCTGGAACTCCTTTCTACCACCGTACTTACCTGGATCCTATCAATAGCTACCCTATGAATGGAAGCTAGATTCTTCCTCTCTCTAATATTTCCAGGCTGCTGATAAGTTACAAGGCAATAATTAACAGATTGCCGGTTTATTCGTCGTCGCACCGTCTCCGCTAGAAAGAGGTCGGAAGATGTCGTCACGGCCCTATTCTCACGATCGTGCCCCGCAGACCCCGAGCGGCCTTCGCCAGAGCCGTACCATCTCATCCTCCCCAAATTCCGTTTCTGTAGCGGGAAGTCCTGCCGGTCCTAGTACATGGCATAATGAAACAAACGACGAGAATAACGAATCCACCTCCCTCCTCCGCCACGAACGTGTACATGACGGCTCGTGCGATCACGGCACGTTTTCCCCCCGTGTGTCCAGTCCGCCGCCTAGAAGTGGAAATCTCGATGGCGAATCGGGGTCTATAGCGGGCTCGGATGCTTCGCTTCTGTCTAATGAGACACAGCTCAAGGCAACCTGGAGGAAAGCATTTTCCAACAGGGTGAAGAGCAAGAAGATGACTGATTCGAGCACTCTGGCACAGCGACATGGCGTCTCAGATTCGTGGGGGATGTACTTGTCGTATTACGTACCGTTCCTTATATGGATCAGGCAGTACAGATGGTCGTGGTTGAAAGGCGACCTTACGGCGGCCATCACCATTGCGTCCATGTACCTTCCCATGGCACTCTCGTATGCCGATAATTTGGCGCATGTTCCCCCAATTAACGGCTTATATGCATTTGCGATCAACCCCTTCGTGTATGCATTATTGGGAAGTTGTCCGTTAATGGTGGTCGGTCCGGAGGCGGCCGGATCCCTTCTTGTTGGATCTATTGTCAAGAATAGCATCGACCTCGGACGCGGTGAAGATGATAACGCTATCCTGCAAGCAAAGGTAGCTGGTGTCGCTGTTGGTATAGCTGGTGCAACCGTCTTTTTCATGGGCGTATTTCGCCTGGGTTTTCTTGACAGCGTCTTGAGCCGACCCTTCTTGCGTGGCTTCATCTGCGCTATCGGCGTCGTCATTTTTATCGACCAATTAATACCAATATTAGGACTTAGCCGCGCAGCAAAATCTCATCCAGGCGTTGAGCATGGCAGCACCGTGCAAAAAATCGAATTCGTGCTCACAAATCTCGGCGACAGACACGAGCTTACTTTTATCGTTGGTACCATCGGCTTCGTTATTATTATGGTACTCCGGTATGTATAGTATCGCCCTATATATAGACCCGAGCTTATCAAGTACACAGGGAGATCAAGAGAAGGTTGCAGCCGCGTTATTCGGTTGTGGCATATTTCCCTGATCGACTCCTTGTTGTTGTGCTTTCCGCAGTCTTGGCATGGTTCCTAGACTGGGAACAAAATGGGGTTCCAGTATTAGGCAAGATAGAAGCAGCCTCTGGTCATATTTTTACCTTTCGTAACCCCTTCCAGCTGTCACATATAACTCATATTCGTGATGCCATGGGTACATCATTCTTGATTGGCATGCTAGGTTTCTTTGAGTCTTCAGTTGCCGCCAAGAGTCTGGGCGGCGAAGAAATAGTTGAGGGAATGCAATTGAGTGCAAACCGGGAGCTCGTGGCTCTTGGGGCAGCGAATCTCGTTGGCGCCTGCTTCATGGCTATTCCAGCCTTTGGTGGCTATGGCCGAAGCAAGGTTAATAAGAGTACCGGTGGAAAGAGCCCTATGAGTTCTCTCATGTTAAGTGTCATCACTGTCATCTGTATTCTATTTCTGTTACCGTGGTTCTACTACATCCCCGTCAGTATCTCCCACCTTATCCCCCAGCTCTCTCCAAAGTCCCTTTCATGGATTTCGATTACACGAAGTAAGATGCTATTAACTAACCAAACATCAGAAACCGATCCTATCCGCCTTGATTATGGTAGTCGCCTGGTCTCTAATAGAAGAGGCTCCGCATGACGTGTCATTTTTCATACGGATTAAGGGATGGATCGAGCTATCACTCATGGCCGTTATTTTAGCTGTGACGGTTTTTTTCTCTCTTAATCTAGGTATTGCGATTGGTATAGGCTTATCACTCTTACAGGTCATTCGTCACGCAACACGGCCTCGCATACAAATTCTAGGAAGGATCCCTAACAGCGATCGCTTCGCTAATGCCGAAGAACACCCCGAGGACCTTGAATTTATAGAGGGTTGTCTGATTGTAAAGATTCCCGAACCCTTGACCTTCGCAAATACAGGCGAATTAAAGAATCGGCTGCGACGGCTCGAGCTATATGGCACGGGCAGTGCCCATCCTGCTTTGCCGCGTCTGCGTCCACAAGATAGCAACAAGAACGTCATCTTTGACATACACGGTGTGACGTCTATGGATGGTTCAGGTACCCAGGTTCTTGAAGAGATTGTACGCAACTACCGCGATCGAGGTGTCAGAGTGTTTTTTAGCAGACCCGTTAGCAGGCATAACAAGGTGTGGCAGTTAATGGAGCGGAGCGGTATTGTTGAACTTGTCGGAGGTAGACACCGATTCGTTGACGATGTGAAAGATGCCCTGCGAATGACGGAGATAGAGGATTTTGAAGAAACAGGAGCTTGTGTAGCAGCTAGTGACGAGATCTCATAAGCGATTATAGTCGGGAGTAAAACTGAGACCATATCCCTCAGTAGTACGTTTGGTTGATGGCCGGTACCTATTTGCACGATACATATTCCGAGACATTAACAAATCCTCTGATCATCCATTCACACTCCCTGAAAATAAGGGTAAAAGACGTCACAAATGCCCTCCATCTAATGAAATCTTTCATATGTGGCTATTAAATTGGCCTTGGTGTCATACGGATTTTGTAATGTTCCGATGCTACGTGGCATCCAACAGGGGTCCCGTTGGGCTATTTATACCCAAGGTCTTTCCTTCAAAGGTTGATCTTCTTTTTCCCCTCTTCAGGGACCTTAAGAACCAAACCCGTTTATTATCACCATGAATATAAGTTATTCAAGCCTCTATATTAGACCCTTGTGACATCCTGATACAAATACCTACACTGATGTGCTTGTCGAAGAGTGAGCTCTCTTACGACCGGTGTCAGTCTCGACGGCCTGAGTAGCGACGATGCCATTTCGGTTGGTTATATAGACAACGATACCGGCATTTTGAACCTTAGGAGCAGCGCCAAGAACACAGAATCTGGCAGAATTATGAATATTGAATAAGATAAGTTAGATAGGGTTTTTCTGTACGATATTGATTCACACTTTACAAAATCCTACGTGTATATTATCCCAATGTTAGTGAGAAATAAACTCCCAAGCTTCAAGGGAATACAATGGACAAATTAATCCAACTTTATTAATTACATTATCGTTAGCGCCTAGATTATTATCGTTTTCGTTAGAGCTATCATTTTCTTATCACGACTTAGGCCATTTTCATCGTTGTATACCATGCGTATGTTTCTTATCAAAGCCTGGAGTAGTCGTTTAATACTCGATAAAGAATAATTTGAATCAAAGCCGTTTATCAACATTGAACTTTATGTACAGTTGGTAGTATTACCTACCTGTACCGACAGAGTACTACGTATCGTCATTTATCAGCTGAAGGCAACTCAGAGAGTGCACCACATAACTTTTGAACGAGCGAAAAGTAAATAGATCCACTTTGAATAATCCATAGACACGTTGAAGAAACTACGACGTCCTGACCTAGAAAAGAGCTACTTGGAGACCACTGGAAAACAAAGCTATAAAAGTAACAGCTGATAGATGCTTTATTAAATCTTTTCGTGTGATGTAAATATATGTTCCAAGGTTTATAGCGTGGTTATTGTTTGATTGACACATTTGTTTTAGGATTGCTGTCACAAACCCCCCCCAAAAAAAAAAAAAAAGAGAAGCGGACAGGACGACTAAAGTGAAAGTGTGAAGGAGCGAAATAGTGCAGAAAGTAAGCAGTTGATTGGTTGAATCTAGTAAAACGTTGTGTGGTAGTTTGGATCAACAATACCGCATTCGGGAAGTGGATCCAAGAAGAGGCCAATCAAGGCAAAGTTGTTCACGATATTCAAAATGCTTACTTTGACTTCACTCCTTTTATTATTAGCTAAGTCGAAGGTTATAAACCACATACATGAATACTTACACTGGAGGCCACGCCGTTAGGGGGCGCGGCACAATAGCCTGAGGTTTTTCCGTTATTCCACTTTTAAACCTAAATCTAAATGCGGAAATCTTTTGAAATCTCTCCCAGAAAAAAACGCGACATAATATCCTGAGGTATACCTCAGGCATACATATATTTACCTACCTAGGTAAGGTAGGGTAATATGTATAAGGCAGATAGGATAGGTAGGTTAAGGCAGTTGCAATAGAGGTTATACGTATACGAGGCAGTTACGATAGATGTTATGGATAGGATTATTGTTTCTAAATTGGGAGATTGTCTTGATTTTAAGCCGTTACGGGGTTTCGGGCCATTTTGAATGTAAAATAGATTTACTAGTGATGGTCTTAAATAATTAGAATTATTTGTATTTTTATTTTTATTTATTTATTTTTTAGACAGTCATATTCTGAGATATCGTCGCGGTAACCATGTCCAGCTCCTACCCTAGCCCGCTAAGGTAGTGACTCTTGTTTATATTCGTAACTTCAATATAAGCACCTGTTGATCTGTTTATGTACTAAGGTACTGACCGAGGCAAACTTTATGGGTAACCTCATGCATACCCTTATGTACCTATTATGTTTATTTACAAAATTTCCAAGGTCGTAGTCATTAATTTCGTAACTTGTAGCCAGCTGTAGATAGTCTGTACCAACCCATACAAACTTTGAAAATGGGTAGATCTCTAGGCGATATGACGTGTCTAATTACAAGCAAATAAATATTCATACCATACTCCCTACCTCATCAGAGAGGAGATATTGACGTACTTTCATGCCTACCTGATATAATGGCCACTGTTCATTTTCGAATAATATCATTATGTGAGATGGGTCTAAATTTATCGAAATGCTTCATAAAGGTCTGGATTGACGTACATCATACTCCTACTATACATACGTAGAGATCCTAAGTGAATACTTCAATGTTGGTTGGTACGGGTATGCAGCTTGAATCTACAACGAAAAGAAAATCTAACCAACCTTTGCCGTTCCAGATATTTTATATTGTATGTTTCCTCAGCATGATCTACAGTATAAAGAACACTTGGAATATCCTCGAGTCTCTTCAGCCTTTCTCGCAGCAATATATAAGGAAGTAACAGAATTTATTCAAGTGGTATACTTGGAAACCACAGTACAAGCTACATATGTAGGTAGCAGAGGTACCGTTATGTGCAAAAGGAACATTCTCGAGCTCGATCTGAGTACATATATGTACATTCACTCGTTAAACTCTGGATACGTACCTTCTCAAGCTGTACCTTCCGATTTATATTCCTACTTACTATGGGTCGCACCTTCCACCATATTATATACCAACCCTTCATAGAGCAGAATCTTTTATTTAAACAAAATTTCTTCCCCAGATCTGATCTTCTTCTTTCTTCCTCTTACAACACTTTTACCCATACCTTCACCCATACCTTTACACATACTTCTACCAATACTTTTTCAACAATACTTTTTTACCAATACTTTTCCACCAATACTTTTACCAACACTTCTATCAATACTTTTCACATCCTTCCATCCATCCTTCCATCCATACTTTACACTTTCATCAATTCTTTAACACTTTCATCAACACTTTAACACTTCTATCAATTCTCTAACACTTTCACCAACACTTATTCCATCAACAATTCAACACTTTCATCAACACTTAAACACTTTCATCAACCTTTTCATCATACCATCTATTCTATCGACTACACTTATCTCTTCCTCTATCATATCATCCCACTATCACAAAAAAATACTTTCCGACAAATTCCGATTCATCTTTCTCAATAAAATAACCAAAGATGTTCGCCCTCACTATTCTCATCCCTTTCTTTCTGGTCATTGATTCCTTGGGTGCTGCTCCATTCGGGGCAACCTTCGGCAATCTAATGTTCCAATACCTACCCACCACGGAGGAGCCCGAGGTCATTTATTGTGCCATCGGGCTAATGCTTAACATGGTTATGTCTCTATATGTCAAGCATAACGTCGAGAATGAGATTTGGGAAGAGATATATCCCGTCATTCTGCTGGGTTTATGTCGCGAATTCTGTGGCCTGAAGTCCCTCAGCCCATATGTCATGGCGGCCACGATCCTGGCGCTTAAGCCACTCAACTTCGACGCCGAGTTCAATGGCTATAACTCTATGTTGATGACCATTGCTTTCTTCCCTCTGCGATTAGTTCTCGGATACATCTGGCGATCCACTCTTTCTATTATCCGCCATGTTATCGCTCTCGTCGACTCCATCTACACTGGGGTTGGCACCTGTGTCCATCGCTTCCTTCATCTTGTCTCCGGCGCTATGTCATCTGTGGGCCTGTACATCTATCACACCTCAAAGGCCCTTAGAAGCCGATTTTCTCAGAAGATTGAGAAATGTCAAATGGTAGATAGCAGCTCCCAGACTGACATTCCCGCCGGAGCAAGTGCACAACCTCAGATGGTCGACAGCAGTACTCAGACGGAAATCACTATAACCAACTTTCCTCTGATGACTGGCATCTCGAGCACCATCGATGAAGGAAACGTTTATCGACCAGGTCCGCGACAGTCCACCGAGACCATCAAGCTGATCCAGCGCATCCGAAACAACCAGCCCCGTCGTCACACATTCTTTCACAGTCAATTAAACACGCCCCTAGAGGGTGGCAAAGAGGGTGATATCGATAGTTCCGTGTCTACTAGGAACTCTCGTTTATTCCTTAGAAAGATGTGGAAGAATGCTAAGGATCAAGTGCGGGACGAGTCTAAAGAGAAGGATGATGTCGGTACATCCATTCCACCCTCCGCTGACAAACCTAAGGGACGGCCTATCGACAATGAAGAAGCTGCTGGGAATCCTGCGAATGAACAAGACATCGAGGTTGAGCAGTCTGCGGACAACCTAGAATCTCCGGAAGACCAGCAGCTTGTCGATTCTCAGAAGTCCCTTGGCGACCGGCAACTCAGCGACGCTCCGACCGCTCTTGATGAGGAGCAGTTAACTCCCCCCGAGCAATCTACCAACATTGACCGACTGATCGATGACAAAGCCTCGGCCGGTGAAGAGCAATTGATCTGCGATCAGATCAATGTTGGTAGTCTAGAGCCCGCTACAGACTTCCCGTCAACAACTCAAGAACAGACCGCCAATGAACAACGGTCTGCCAACGATCGGGAGCAAGGAGATAGCCATGAGCTTACTGCTGAACCATCCGTCCATAGCCAGGAGGTTTCTCATGTCGAGCAACTCTTTGATAGCCAGAGCTCAGTTGAGATCCAAGGACAGCCCAGTGAAGAGCAGCTTGTCAGCGGCCAACAGCCTGTTGATAATGAACCTGTTGTTCCGCCGACTTCTGACAAGCAGCCTAGCTTCGATAACCAACCTGCTGCCGACAACGTAATGGCGGATGCTCTTTCCCACGACAGACAACTTACTGGCCCTAGTGAAGTCAATAATGAGCTTGACAATGCTCAACTTCTCTCTGGCTCACAGTTCGTTGGGATCGACGCATTGGACCAGAACAAGCAGGTTCTCAACTATGAGCAATCTGTCAATGAGGAGCAGTACTCCACAATTGACATGCCTCATAGCATAGTGTTCATGCCCAGTACCAATCCCTTGTTTGGGGGGGCATCTACCTATGAAGAGGAGCCTGCTCCGGAAACCGTTGGACAGCTCCCCCAACTTCCTACTGGAGCTGTGCTGTTCGGGCAGCCGGTCCAACAGCTGCATACGGAGACTTTCCCATCCCAGCAGGACGCATCGAATACAATGTTCGATGTCCAATATGGACCTCAGCTTCCTCAACTTCCTTCGACGGTAATCTCCGAAAACCTCGAAAGAGTTGTTGAAGATGAGCTGGCTACTGAAGCAGCATTGGGGTTACCAGTAGAAGCAGCCGCGGGTCCTCTGAACAACGAGGCGAATCAGGTGCACCAAGACCTTTTCGGCCAGCCTACAAATGCCGAGGATCAGGACATCATCATGGGCGGACAAGTACAAATGGCGCACGGAGAATCCGGGCCATTGATCGTTTGGGAGTCCTCTGATTCCAAATGCGCTCAGCCTGAAGCGAACCGACCAGTAGGTCGCAAGCTCTTCGCAGATGAAGGTCCTATCTTCGACTATATGTTCGACACCCCAGATACTCCGAACATAGGCAAACTCCTAGCGGACAAACTGGCCTTTAAGATCGAGGATATGGGTTACGAGCCAATGGATTCTCCTTCTAGAATTTCTAGAGGCACAGAGATCATGAGAATCCTTGGCTTCGATGATAGCCCTTTGCACAGTCCCGCAGATGATCCTCCCACGGCCTCAAGAAAACGAAAAGGATTATCTGAAGAGGTTGAAAGTGCCTCTAAACGTCAGAAATCGTCAACTGACGATGATCCTTCCATGGCCTCAAGAAAGCGAAAAGGATCATCTGAAGAGGTTGAAAGTGCCTCTAAACGGCAGAAATCGTCAAATGACGATGATCCCTCGTCTTCTAGCGCCAGCCCGGCTGGAATGCCCATAGACCTTGGATCTACACCTATGGAGAGTAGTCCCGCGGAGCCTGAGGTGATGACGACACCTGCTCCTACACCAGCTGTTCCTACAATAGCTACCCCCGCCACCATCGCTACTGGATCAGTTGGTGTCGCTCGGACACCTAGTCAAGCTAGTCCCATTGTAGAGCCCATCGTCATGGAGGGTGTTGAAGAGCCTGCTGCAGAGCCTGTTGCAGAGCCTGTTGCAGAAGCTACCTCAGAGCCTGCTTCAGAGCCTGCAGCAGAGCCTGCAGCAGAGGCTACCGCAGAGCCTACAGCAGAGGCTACCACAGAGCCTGCAGCAGAGGCTACTGCAGAAGTTGCTTCGGAGGCTGCTGTAGTGGCTTCTGAGCCTGTAGATGATACACCTCTGCCGTTAGCAGATGGGACGCGTAAAGTTGGACAAAGATACGTCCCATCTCTATCAAGTATAAATCCGAAGTTTATACTTCAATCGACCCCCAAGAAGCCTATGGCTTTAGACATAGATGCTGCGATGGAAAAGCTGCACGGGGGTCGATCAAAAGAGAATTTCGGCAAGGGTGGGATACAGAAAGGAAATGACCAGGCTGCGATAAAGAAGGAGAGGGATGCGGCGAGGGTCGTCGAGGTAGACTTTGAGGGGTATCTTCATAAGGAGCCCTCACAGCACGTTTTCACGATGGAAGATGAAGAACGCCTGAACATGATGATGGAGAGGCTCAACATGGCTGCTGACGAGAGCCGCGTCATCCAGGACCAGCGTAACTCGCTGATTCGTGCCCTCGAGGAACAGGATAGAAAGGAGCATCGCGATAAAAGGGATCAGGCGTCGTTACGGGCTATCATGAGGAGGAGGAAGCAACCCGTCAACCCATTTATCCCGAAGAAGAAGAAGCCGGTGGTGAGATCCTAGGAGTCAGGAGTTTAACTCATTGGAGGCCTAGTTAAGCAGGGGGCGGGTAGCTACGGATCTGTGCCAAACTGGGTGAGAAAACGATCCTATCTTCATATATCTGAGGAGCGGAAGCCCCCTTTTCTTTTGGCGGTGTTGATGGGTTACATTACATCGTCACAAGAAAGGGGGTTTCCGCTTGTTAGAAACACACAAAGATGGAATTATTTGATCATACTAGCTTGGCCAGATTTATGGTGTATCTAGCCTTTTGTCTGATGAAACTTTCATAAGTTGACTTCCCGGCTGTTCGACTATGTAGTCGATCTCGATCCTAACGTTATTCGCAGGAGTCCTGGTTACTAATCTTGTTTTCTTTCATTTGACAACCTCCCCTTGCCCCTGGCCAACCTTCGCCGGTTTGGAACAGCCTTGCCTCGCCGGCAGGCTAGGTTTAAATTGTTTGTATGGGCTTGCCAATTTTCGGACTGGTACTTTATTCTTGGGAGCGCGGCATTGAGAGAAAACAAGATTAGTAGCCAGAATTCCTGCGAATAACGTTAGGATCGAGATTGACTACATAGTCGGGCAGTTGGAAGACGTACTAGTGAGTGTTTCTGCCGACTTACTATCTTCTAGGGGTATGATGGGGATGGGTTTAGCATTCCCCCCTCGTGTTGTTCGTATACCAGCCGTTCCCTTGTCGGGATGTCTCTGCATCTGTCCTGGCCATTGGGGGTACACAGTGAGTGAAGCAGGTTCTGTTTGCCGGTTTTCAATGCGCAGTTGACCTCTACCATTATAACATGTCAGGTGCAGCTTCATCTATGTGAAATTCAGGCTTCAACCAGGAGGCTACCTCGATTACCTGCGATTGACACCATAGTCTATCATCACCCATCCCTCCACCTTCTATATCTGCCGCCTCTTTCTATTCGTCATTTCTAGCCGAATATCTAGGTAAGGCTACAATATCTACCCGACTATTATTGTTAGATCATATGACTAATAGAGGCAGTTTGTCTAATTCTTCCGGCTAGTTTACCTTGTTGCGTTGGAATTGAGAGGGGAGGTGGTAGTACGTCGCTAGGGAAATTAGGTATAGACGTCTGGGGTGCCTCCGAGGTGACAGAGCCAGAGTTTCGCGTGATATAGGAAATCCTCCAATCCGGCCGTTTTGCCTTTCAAGAAACAAGGAAATCCGCCACTCCTGCCATATATGACATATTACCCAAGGAGCCCAAACTTAGGAGCAGTACTTCGTACTCGTTACTCTAAATGGTTAACGCCAGCACCAGTTAGCCGACCCTATCACCAGAAAAAAAAACTCCAAGATTATCTTTTGACGATTCCGAATCACCGTCACTATCGCCTGGCACACTTAAAAGAAAAAGCCTAAGGGTCAAACCTTAGTTACCCGCGACGGAACTCGAACCCATTTGTATATACCTCGGGGCAACATACACCGCCAGACGCTAGCCACTGCGCCATGCGAAAGAGGGGAGGCGGTAGGGTGGTAAGGAGGTGGAGGCATATAAGGAGTCAAGGGACGGATGTTATAACGGATTCTAGTTGCGATTGTCGTACTACTTTTAAGTTTGCTAAGTACCTACGTATGAATGACTTCACGATGAGATCGTTAATAGAAATCTACTATCCCACATCACGTCCATCTGACGTAGTCGTAAACATACCTAACCAAAGCATGTGAAGGCTACTGATGAGTTGAAACTTGGAGAATAATAAAGGAAAAGGAAAAGGCCATCCCTTTAAGTTAGTTAACGAGTCGAATCTGACTTTTCTCTAGCTAAACTGCTTTTATATGTGTTTGTAATAGTGGCAATGTCTCGAACTTCGATTCATTATAGCACTTTATTATCTGTTGGAAGCTCCGAATTCGTTCTGCGCCGCGAGCCCAGCGCCATGATCGCGCCTCTAGGAGGCGTACAACGCTTCGTTGCTGCGACAGTCTTGAATTGTGACACTCGAGTGATTAGTTTCGGCGTTGATGAGCTGGATGAGATGCGCCGCGTGTTTGGAGAGGATGACGTGTGGACAGAGGATTTCCTTGAGCGTCAGTCTGCACCATATGGACAACCCTTGTCTGACTCTAAATCCTGAGTCAAATTCATGAAGCTTCTTAGGTGTGCAGTCATTATCCTCCAGAGCTCCGACAACATAGTGATATCCGAGAATATCACGTACCGAGTCGAGAAACTTGACGGCGAAGGCGAGCCAGTCCCGAGCGGACCCTATGCTATTCATTCCACGACAGGGAAAGTCTACAGCTTATTCAAGTTATTCGATGACGCCAATGATGCTTTTGTCAGGGGTACCATTCCGGGGATGGGAACAGGTCGATTTAGCTGGCTCCCTAGTATCGATGTAAGCTCCTAACTACCCTCTTGCTACAGTCTTGGACTAATTGGCCTCTTAGAGGATTCCAGTGCCATCAAGATTGTACTATACGCGACCGAATTCTGCCCTTCCCCTATCTGGCATGCGGTTTGGGGTCAAAGATGCTATCGACGTCGCTGGGTTGGAGACAGGATGCGGTAGTAAATGTTATAGATCTTTCTACCCAGCCAAGGGTACCAGTGCCGCATGCATCAAACAGCTGGTTTCTGCAGGGGCTGTGATGGTTGGTAAAATGCGATGTTCTCAATGGTGCGATGGACAAGATCCTCTCGAACGGTACGTCGTATCTGTTCTCTCGTTCTCTCGTTCGCTCGTTTGCTTGATCGCTCGATTGATTGCCTCCCGTTTGACAAATGCTGATATGTTTAGACTTGAAGAGGCTACGCCGACAAATCCTAGGGGGGATGCATTCCAGAAGCCCTCATCGTCGAGCTCAGGATCGGCGAGCGGTGCCGCAAGTTACTCATGGTTAGACTTCACAATTGGTACAGATACCGGAGGCTCCATTAGACATCCTGCCGGTGTTAACGGTATATATGGGATAAGGCCCTCCCTCAAAAGTATCTGCAACTCAGGCCTCGTCGGTTCTAGAATGTTAAACACGGCTGGCGTGTTCTCTAGATCCGCGGCTATTGCTAGAACTGTGACGAGAGTTATGGCTTGTGAGCTAGAAGCTGGCACTATGACGAACATGGAGAAGAAGATACATTATAACCTCCTCTACGCCGTTGAACCCGACTCTCCAGTGTATCGCGAAGCCACAAGCTTCTTCCCAAATCGAGCAAAAGGTTCAGAGTCTAAGACCGCGGCCGATATGATACTCGAAGAATTCATACAGAGGCTCGAAAAGCATCTACACTGCACCCGACACAATATCTGTATATACGACATTTGGAAATCCACACGGCCCCCCTCTATGCCCGAGAATCTTGTCAAGGCGACAAGTAGAATATATAGGAATATCGTATACCGCGACCTATGGCACCATGTTGTTGGGCCTTTCGCGGAAGAGTACAGAGAAGCTCACTCTGGCCAGGCACCTTTCATTGAAGCAGTTACCAAGGCTCGTCTCAACTACGGCGCGCAGGTATGCCAGACAGACTACGATAGCTCGGTCGCAGCGCTGGAGACGTACGGGGCATGGATCAACAAAGTGCTATTACCTCCCCCTTCTTCCTCCTCGTGCCCAGCATCAGACGCAGTTGTCTTCCCGCTGCTGATATATCCCCAGAGCCGCGGCGTACCATGTTACAGAGACGAAGCGGCGCAATCTATGGACGGCAACAATTTATTCTGGCCCGGCTTCTCTACGTACTCGATTAGTTACTGCTCTGGGTGCCCGGATGCCACGGTGCCTGTGGGGGAAGTGTTGTTCCGCTCTAAAGTTACGGGGACCGATGAATATCTGCCGGTGGCATTGTCGCTCTTGGCACCCCGGGGCGAGGATGATGTGCTCTTGAAGCTGCTGGAAGAGCTGGAAGAGAGCGACGTTCTGAGAGCAGTACGGTGCGGGTCTAGATTATGGCCGTAAATAGCTACTCAATAGATTCGCTACCAATAGGTAAGGAAGCTATCTACGTTAGTTAATAAAAAGATGTCTTTGTTTCATATGTCCTGTATTTTTCATCCCCCTCTTGCCGGATGATGACGAGGCATGGATAACTTGGCGATGACATACTCGATAGATTGAAACCTATTGCTAGGTACTCCTTCTCTTCTTATAAACACTACATCCCGACTACCTCATAAGCTTACCTACTTGTCATAGGTACATACTTCATACTAACACGAATATAAATGATCGTATGGATGAGCTGTGTGTTGAGCATTTATGAGGGCTAACATTACGCCATGGTCTTCCAAGATTCTCTCAATAATAGGTATACTATGTCGAGACTGAAGAACGGTGAGGTACAAATTTTGATAATTCTCACTCGGATGTCCTCCGTTGGGAAGAAAAAGGGGGGGCGGAGAGAAAGATCTCCCAAATATCCCGCTAATCCCTAATAACTCCAGCTACTCTTGACACCGAGAATTCTAAGTTTACATCTACTTTATAGTATGCCTCCTTATACGGGTAAGAGGAAACCTAGATCTCAGAAGAGACACAATAATATATGATATTAATAGTTCTAAAAAAAAAAAAAAAAAAAAGAAAGCTCCACGTCTGTAGATGCGTACCCCTTTTACGACTCTTGCGTGTACATAGAAAAATGGTTATATGTGACTATACTATGAGCGCTATTGGTTCTCTCTTCCCGCTCTCTCTCTAGGTACTTACATGGCTCAGAGTACTGCTTCGATTCTAGACACTAAAGACTGGAAATCATGGCTTCTCTAATATGTGCTAGGGATATTTTTTCATTCGTTTACCGCGCTCTACTGTATAGATCACGGCGGCTCGTCATGATATATGGGAACGTGTCGAAATTGATCTAATTAGACTAGGTGCAAACTATCAATGCCGTAATTCATCTAGAGAACCTTTCTTGGTATCATCTCGTCATTCCGCCACGAAAGTACGCAACAAGTGACCTCCGTAGTTTACACCACTGCCAACACCATTACCAACCAATACGCCATTTCCAAGTAATTTCAAACCCGTCCGCGTGAAGTGAGAAATCATTGCGGGGTATACATAGCGTATACGTAGCGTCAATGTGCGTTTATATACGACATAATTGAACCATCTGCTGCCAGTTTACCAACCCTGGCCGTTTTGCCCATGCTGTCCATGATGTCCATGATGACTGTGATGCCCATGGTGACTGTGATGCCCATGATGGCTATGATAATCGCCGTAGTATTGATCGCCGTATGACGGTCTGTGATGACCACCGTAGCCGTGACCATGACTATGCGCTTGCGCCTGACCTGTACCATACCCGTACCCCTGCGTATTTCCATGACCAGCGTTCGAGTGCCGGCCCTCTAGCTTATTCTCGATAATGTTGGCAGCTATCGCACCTACGGCGCCACCTAGGACTGTTCCTAGCTTACCCTTGCCTAACTTATGACCAAGCAACCCGCCTGCTCCACCTCCGAGCAGCGTCGCTCCTAAGCCTCTCTCACCATCTTCGCCATCTTGAGACTGTTGACGGCTCGTGTCGCGGTCTTCTTGCGGGGCATATGGATCCGCAGAATGGGGGCGCGCGTAAGGCCTTCCGGCAGATCCAGGGCGTTTGTCGTCGGCTACGTAAGGAGGCGGGTAGCCTGCGTCAGAGTGGGCGGAGCTGGGACGTGCATATTGGGACTGCTGCGGTGGGTAAGGAGCAAGATAATTTTGTGGCGAGGCTGATGAGTGGGTGTGGGCGTATGTAGGTTGGGAAGGGTAAGATGATGTCGAAGGGGAGGCGCCAACATATTGAGGTTGGGAAGGGTAGGGTGAAGGGTTCTGGTGGTTCTGGTGGTTCTGAGGCGGATAACCACCTTGACTATTACCGTAATATTCTGCGGCTGACATGACTGACGAAGTCGAGGATTACGTTGCTATGTAGAAGTGTAGTTATATTCGGTAGAGTACAAGCTTTTTTTCTTCTTTTTGGGAAATATAGGAGAAGATGGAGTAGATGGAGGAGATGGAGGAGAAGATGGAGGAGGAAGAGGTGGAGGAGAAGAAAAGGAATTAGAAGGAGTAGGTATTATTATATAACACGTACATACTTCCTTCTAAACTTTCTGAAGGACGGCAATTATGTAAAATCTCGGAACCTGGGCAAGCGCTGACGAAGGTTTCGCGCCGAGGCGTTGGGGCGCAGCCAATTTGGCTTTGTGTCTTGTAAAGTCAAAGTTGCTCATTACTTAGGTACACAGGAACGTCAATACTGTGTACTGTGTACATGTATATCTACCTACAGTAGATCAGAGGTTATGTATCTTCCAGTCTAGGTACCAGACTGTATTACCATGTCGTACAGATTATCGTACATGTACCTGGTATGGATTACGGATTACAGATGTATGTACGTAAGTGCAAGCATCCCTGGGTTTGTTGATGCATGTGACCTACATATGTACTTTATACGCAAACCAGATACGTAACTGGTACATAGCGCATTGATAGATGGCCGTCACATGAAATGTATTGATGTTACATAATGTATTGACCAAGGTACAAGAACTAACGCATAATACCTTTTGATCAAAAGGTAATACCTACATGTATGTACCTACCTTACATGGTGTTACATTGATCTGTTATAGCAGTACGTACCTAGGGAAGTATTGGATAGGGACATATATGTAAGTATGTTGAGGCGGAGGCTGTGGCGGAGGCTCTATAGGGCGAGAACTAATTTACTTCGCCTCACTAAGCAATACATACACATGAAGAGGTCAACTACATAGGCATATTAGGTAATGGGCAGTTAAGAGGTAAAGGTAGAGGTAGAGGTAAAGGTAGAGGTAGAGGTAGAGGTTGAGGTAGAGACAGTTACGTGGTAGATATCAGGTATGTTAATATGTCATGTATGACCTACTTCCCATCATTTGAACATTTGCTCATATAATTGATGCTATATCTGTGCGTTACCAATGTACAGAGATCTGTTTGGAAATAATCTGTTAATGATCAGGTGATGACATCCCGTACGAGTGTATGTCTTCGACCACTTCGAAGATAACTCTACTCAAACAGAGTATGCTCGGATAGTCGTCTTCGACTCCAAATATACCACCTACCTACCGGCACTTACAAAGGCACAAAGGCACACCCTAAACAGAGAAATCTACTCCCTTGTCGTTATGTATCATGAATTTCTCGTAAATGCACCCCATTGCCCCCCCCAATACTCTGATCCCGACTTTCTCCCATAAAAAGACCCTACATCTTAATGCATCATCACCATGAATGCGACATCGAATAAGGACCACCCTTTTCCACGGCCTAACCTCAAAATACATATATCCACACCCGTGACAAAGAAAGTGCCGGGGAGGGAAGCAGAGTAATCCCCGGTCAAACCCCGACCACTGAGCCGCTTGCCCTTCTACGCTGAGGAAGCCGAATCTCCCCTTCCGAATCTGAGCTATCATCTGCGGCTACCTGGTCGAGCATCCGTTCTATCTCATCACCCCGTAGTGCCGTCCTCGGTCGTGACGGTCCGCTTAGGCCTGCCGAGATGGAAAGAGTCGGTCTCGGGGCCGATCCGTGCGCCCGGCGCCGAGGTGTGCCTCTCACACGCGGAGATAAGTGTGGGTCATCTATTTCCATCCTACTGCCGTATATCCCTGGAGACTTCTCAAACACTACCCGCTTGCTCTGAGATCCGGGATGCTGGTGTGGCCGTGCCGTCGGCAGGCTCTTCCTTCCCTGGCCGCTAGTCTCCGCTCCCGATCCCAGACGCGATGTTGGGAGGGCTGTCCGCCCGCTACTTCTCACTTGCGACGGCTGTGACGAAGGAAGGGATGGAGGTAACGTGTGCTTAACGTTCGCCGAGTTCCCCGGGCTGCTCATAAACATCAACGTTTCTAGCGCCTCTTGTTCCCGCGCATCTTGGTGCGGAGAGAACAGCATAGGATCAACATGAGGTGTTCGGGTAGCCTCTTCGCCTGGCGTAGTTTGAAGAGGGCTTGGTTGAGCTGGGGTGTGTGGAGAAGCATGATGCGAATGTGATAGGTAGGTTGGTGCGAATCGCGCGCTCGAACTGCGCCGAGGATGGGTCTGGCTTGGCTGACGCGGTTGTATAGAGGCGGGAGGGGCCAGCACGGGTACTTGGGAAACGGGCGGTGTTGCAACAGGTGGTCTCATATCACCTTCCCTCCAAAGTTGTTCTTGAGTACGGCCTTGGGATGGGTAATGTCCTATAGGGCTTGTAGCACTGCTTAAGGCCCTATTTCGTGTGGGAGCGATAGGGATACGAGGGCTCGCGGACGCGTCGTATTTGCCATGCAGTGTGGAGGTACTAGAGGTAGGAGACGCAGCCTGCGAGGCGAGTGATTCAACCTCATCAATGGAATGTCCTTGCCAGCCATTGTTAACTTTGATCATGGCATATGACAATTTCGCTCTCAGTTCAGCCGACAGCTATAATTGAGTTAGCACGTACATCAAGGATGTGCCGCGGAGCCTTAATGAATTACCTCTCCAATGCGGCTAGAAGTTGATGCGACGCTCACAGCGCTCGGATTTCTAGAATGGCTGTAGCTGCGGCCGGGACGAATCGGCGATACACTTGAGCTACTCCTCATGTGCTTAACCAATCCGTCAGCCATTCTCTTGCGCGATTGACTACCGTTCGTTGATGTGTTGTCTATCTCATTCATCATCTGCCGCGTCGCAGCAACTTGGGATAGTTGTAGAGGTTGGGATCCTTGACTCGACACTTGGCCGTGTCCAACTACATTGCTGCCCTCGCTGTCGCTTTCCGGTGGTGTGAAAATATGATCGGTATCATTAGACACGGTAGTATCTTGAGAATCGTTGCTGGAATAATTGGGTGGAAAGTTCTGAGACTGTGATGGGTGGCCTTGTCCACTCAAGTTACCCAAGATATGGTTGATCTGCGACATGATCTATATAGCGGCTGAGTCTAACAGGTAGTATAATGTTAAAGGAGATGCTAAGGCATGAGACACGAAGCTGTCGCGTCGACTTGAACTTGGATGTAATCTAGTAGATAGGATGAGTGCCAGTCGCGTCTTCTTAATGAGATTGCACGTCTTGAAGTTAACCAATTTCGAAAGGGGATGGTCTCGAAGGCCGTATAATTTCACACAGAAAACAATACAGGCAATTGTTTAATGGGATGCAGCGATATAGCGTTGCCTAGCGAGACGTACGCGTTGCGTCGCCAGATCCCCAGACTCCCAAACTCGCGGGATTAAAATGCGATAAACGGTCGAATACAATGTAGACGATCTAGGCAATCAAGAGTAGATTAGCCCGGCTAGTCGCGTCAAATGAGTATTATAGGTACTCGGTAGTTAGTATTCGAGGCTAACTTGAGACACAGGCGGATAGAGTGACGATGCGAAATGAAGAGCGTGACATGAGAATGTAGAGAACAATAATAAGTGACATGAATGATAAAGCTATAATGTGTAGGATGATATAAGAGATGGTAGGGGCCAGCTATCAGCTATTCACTACCACAACTACGAATAGCTGCTGCCGGTAGTATTCGATTTCTCGGATTGGGGGTCACAATAGACGCGACGTAGGGGAAATGTATGTATGAGGTAGGTAGGTATGTATAAGTTAGTCCGTCAACTCGGTTGAAACGCTTTTCCTTCTACCTAATCCTCCCGACTGCACATGTAAATACCTACAGCATAGGTATGTACATAAGTAGAAGAAGAAGAAGAGGAGGAGGAGGAAAAAGGAAAGGTTGGCGTTTGATATTGTAACACGTTGGTTAGTATTGACGTTGACGTTGTCGTTGACGTTGAGTTGGGCTTTGGGTCCAGGAGGATTCGACTCAATTAGAAGACAGAAACAAGTCAAGTTAAAACTCGGGCCAAGTAGCGAATGGTCGTAAATGGATGTAAATGGGTGAATGGGTGAAATGGGTTCCAGTCATTGACATGTTTTAGGAGGGGAAAAACGAGCCGCGCCACCTCATTGGTCCTTTGGTACGCGGTCAAGTCGCGCGACTACGACGACTATGTACATGTCTACGTTACATTAGGTACCTTACCTGCAATTATTGGCTTATGAAGGTACATGTAGGTTATGTACCCTTATGTATGTATCCATCAAACACATGTACCAATTGATGTATACCTACATTAGCGCGCCAGGCCGTGCCCTGGACATCGTCTCCTGACAGTCACTGTAAAAAAATGATCTCTGGAGAGCGTCTTAAAACCTTTGACAGCGTCTGGGGATTATGTCAAAAAATGGAAATCATGTCCAGGAAACAGGTTGGCGCGCTAATGTATGAATTAGGTACATGTAGGTAAGTGTACATACCTATACGCTTAGGTACATGCATACAAGGTAGGTAAGGCCTTCAAAGCTCAAATATACTAGATCTATGCCCTGTGCCTGATGCCTGTTATTTATATCAATACATATGTATCTATTGATGCGTATAATTTCCATTCGAAATTATAAAATATTCCAAGCACCTACTTTGTACTTACCATATCAGACATTATCAATGTATGTACACACATAGTAGTACGCACAAGATGTACTTGTACATACATATTTGTCTGTGCTGTCTGGGGACAAATGCGTTACATAGCAAGATTTGCAAGTTTTACATGTACCCTAGTTTACTACATCTGCAGATGACCTTAGCGCCATGCAGCAACATCCTCAAGGTCTCTTCTAACATCTATGATGCATGTATAGATACCGAATATACATTGTACGCTAGAATCGCCTATCTCAATGGAATCATCCAACATGATAAATCTCGAATGGTGCGTATAAGAGGCATGTACTCTTTTAAATGATCGATCGGATTTCTGAAGACTTTTTAATTATTACAAATACTATGTAATTATAGATTATAATATTTTTTCAACCCGTTTTTTCCTTTTTCTAATATTTTATAAAGATTTATTAAATATAATTAATTATATATTTATAATAATATTATGGTTAGAAAAAATAAACGTTTTAAAAAAAGCAAATTAATAAATGTTTATTAATTATATTAAACGTTTAAAAATAAAATAAATATTTAAATTTATTTTAAACGTTTTACATTTTTAAACGTTTAAATGTTTAAATTTTTATATACGGACGGGAAAAATAAAAAGAAACGGTTAAATATAAATGGATTTAAGTTTATTTTAAAATATAAATTTAAATAAAATAAATAAATAAATAAGTTTATTTATTTAATTATTTATTTGTTATTTGAATTAATTATTAAATTATTAATTATTAAGTTATTAATTATTAATTATTAAATTTACCTGGTTATTAAATTAATTATTAAATTAAAAAATAAATAAATTAAAAAATAAATAAATTAAAAGATAAATAGATTAAAAAATAAATAAATTAGAAAATTAAATTAGAAAATTAAATGTCACGAACGTAATAGTGGTTTAAGAAGATTATGGCGGCAATAACCAATACCAGAATCTAATAGATTTTATTTAAAGTAGGAAATCATTTATTAATAATTTAAAAAAAAATCTATCTAAAAACAATAACAGTTACAAGCCATGAAATATACTAAGGATTAAAGCTAAACCTTAATAAACATCCCTTAATCATCAAACCTTAATCTCTAAGTTTCTTATCAACTACCCCCTCCCTTTTAAAAAAAAGAAACGTCCTCATTTCCTTATCCTAACTCTTTATCTTGTTTTATATATATGTTTAAATTAATCAAAATTTATAACCATCATATATTATCTTTCTTTCATACATCTATAAACAATTATATACATATATTCATTTTCGGGATAACATTTATTACTTTACCCTAATCCTCTTTTTCTAAAATCGTTAATATTATTTCTAACTATTTAATTTCCTTTATTCATAACTCCTCTAATAATATCTTATTTTTCTGGTTAAATTTTTTAATTAACTCTACCGCATTTTATATAAAGATATCCCTTAAATACTACTAATCATATACTAAATTATACCTTTTCTAATATATAAAATATTCTAAAAATTATTTCCTTCTGGTTTTATTAACCTTTTTCTTAATTAATTTTTTTATTTTATAAAATTTCCATTCCTTATTATTTTTATCGATCCATATCTAATTTAATTACAGTTTTTTTTTAGCAAAAAAATCTTTACCCGAAAATCTCGGTATTAAATATATTATGGATATAATTTAATATATTTTTTAATATTTAAAGAAATTTAATTCATATATTAGATTACCCATTTTCTTTATAATTATCATAAACCCTATCCTTTAATAAAACCATTTCTTAAAAGGTTTTCCAAATAAATTATATCCTTTATATAATTTTAAATATATTTTATCACTTATTTTAAACTTTTTCTATTAATATTTTTTATTGTATTTAATTTTATTTGTTTTTATTGTAAAATCGATAACCACTTCTACCTCTTTCTAATATATTTATTATAATATCTTAAAATTTATTGTATTATACAATATTTTAAAAATAAATAACATTATATTTGGTTTAAAATTTAAAATAATTTCGTTAAGTGATCTTTTTAATACTAAACTTTTCATATTATTAATATTAAATTATAATATTGATATAATATTTATCCAAAATTTATTACTTACCGAGATATAATACCATATCATAATTTCGACATCTTAATTCCTTTTTTTGTTTTAGTTATTAATTTATAAATACCATATTATAAAAAAATTTAACACTATTCCTACCTTAAAAAAAATTATTTACCATAATTTCGATAAGAATTTACTATCCCTATCACTAATTATTCGTTATAATAAATCTTAATTTAATAATATAATTATATCGAAAAATTAATCTACCCATTCTTTAACGCCATAACCAATATAACCTAATATAAATAAACATTTTTTAAAAAATTTACATATCATTATTAATAACGCGTCGTACTTCGTAATACCGAACATCTTCTAACATATATTTTTAACTAATATTTTTGGTAAAATAATTATAAAATCCATTACTATTATATTATATAAAATCGGCTTATTTCGAATTAATTATAAACTTCCTAAAGACTTTTTTTTATCCGTATAATTAAATATACATTCTAAATAATAATCGAGATAATTTTATAATTTCTTAATAACGTTATTAATTATAAAATTTTCTAATTCTATTACTATTTTTACCATTCTAAAATAATAATATTTATTGTATATTATTTTAAAAATATCTTACATATAATCTTATAATATCACCAACTTTTCTCTTTTCGCCCCCATATTATAATAAAATAAATTATCTTTAAATTTAAAACATATCCCCATTACATTATCGTTTTTTCGTAATTTTTTAATAATAAACCCATATTTCTTATTTATTTTATATACATTTTTAAACTTATTTATCAGATCGTTTTTAAATATTACCTCTACCGATAATAAATTATAAACAAATTTGTCTACTAAATCGTTTAATTTACTTTTAATAATGTTATTCTTTTCCTTCTTATCTTTGTAAATATCTATTATAAATAATCTAAATAACACATCGGGTATTAAATTAAATTATCCTAATATATACCATATATCTAATTTATATTAATTAAGATATATAAAAACTGTTATTAATCACTAATTACATTTTATTATATCTATTATAACTAAATTCTTTTACTTAACTATACCTTTAATTACTTTATAATTTATCAATATAACGATTATTTCTTTATTAAATTATATTTATAAACGTAAATTCCTATATATCCATATCAAATAAAAAATTTCGAATTCGATAATTTAATATTTAAATTTTATTTTAATAAATATTTTATTTAAAAATTAAATAAATTAGATTTTATTAATTAATATATTAATTCTGTCCTATTCCCCGTTTATATAAAATACCATTATTCTATATCCTTATTCTTTAAATATATTTAATTTAATAAATATTATTTTATTAAAGTTCTAATATAATAAATATATCTTTACATATAAATTATATTAAATTAATTTAAAAACTTTTATCTCTTTTAATATAAATTCAAACTATTTTTTTAACGTTTATTTTTTTTTTATCGTTTTATTTTTCATTAATAAATCCCCTTTTTTATAACCGTTAGTAAATATATCTATTTTTCGTTTTTATAAAAAGAATATTTTTTATTAATATTATAGTATATATTTCTGTAACTAAATTATTATACTAATGTAGGTTTCTAAATCTACTAATATTCTTAAAATTTCTAGCTTTTATATTACGGTTACTCGATTTATTATGATAAAAATTCCGAAATTATTAATTAATAATCTTAATAATCATATAATATTATATTTTAAGAAAGATTTTTTTAATAAAAATATTATCCTTATTGTTTTGAATAATTATATGATTGTATTTAAATATATTAAATAATCCTTTTTTATATTGTTAAAAATTATTATATCATTTATATACACTCAATAATAATGTTTATAATTAATAAATTTTTAATTTATAAATTATTAAACATATAATAAATTATTCTTAAAACCTATTAATATAATATTTAATATTTTTAATCTTTTGGGTAAGATTATAGTTATTTTATTTTTATATAATTTATATAATGATAATTGGTAGAAAAAACTTTTCTTATTAACGATTATTATTTTTCGTTTTCTTTTTATATTAACGATAATATCTTTTTATATAAGTAATAAGTAAATATTGGGAATTATAATATTATTTAATATTTTTAAATCTATTATTACTTTTTTTTTTTTTATTTCGTTTATAATTTTTTATACCATAAATATTAGGCTTCTAAACGGGGTTGGTTTTTTTATTTAATTTATCTTTTCTATATTATATATTTTGTTAAAAATTTCGTTAAGAAATCTTTTATTTTATTATTTTAATTTATATAATTAAATTTTAAATTTTTTTTATTATTAATTATTAATTAAATTGATTTTTATTTTTTCTTCTTCGAATATATTAATAATTTTATAACCTAACTATATATTATATTTTTTGAAAATTTTTTTTATTTTTTATATAAAATCTTTATTAATATTTTATATATATATACCGTTTTTTATTTATATATTAAAAATATCTTTTAGTTTTATTAAGTTAAGATATATATTTTCGAAAAATATTTTCAAAGGCTTATTATTTTTATTTTCTAATATTCCGCCTAAATTTAATAATTTAAATTATTTTTTTTTCGGTTATATTTTAATATTTTTTAATATATTTTTTAATATTTTATCCGTTGTAAATATTTCTATATTTTTTTCTATTATATCAAATTTTCCGAAATAAAAAGTTAATTTATTTATTTTATATTTATTTTCGTTATTAAAATCTTTTATTATATCTAAGATTTAACTTCGATAAATTTTAATATAATTATTTAATTTATTAATAATCAACACTACCTTATTTATTATACCGGTTAATAATATATTTATAATTCCTTCTATTTTGAATAAAAATAAATATTCTCAGATATTTTTATATTTATCTTTTTTTAATAAATCGGTATAATTTATAAATAAATATTTTAACTCGTCCGGTATTAATTTAATACTTTATTTTATTTTAATTTATTAATATATTAATTTATTAGATTTATAAAAATTAATCGGGAATTTTATATTTCTATATAAATATATCGTTATTATATTATATTAAAAATTTATAATAACCTTATAAATATCTAATTAATTCATTCCTAAAAAAAATTTTAACTTTAAATTATTATATACCTATATTATTATTTAAATTAAAAATTCGATTTATCGTCTTTATTGTCTTATTAATATCTTTAATCAGAATTAAATAAAATTATATAAAGTAATTAATCTTATAATATCTTTTATTATATAATTTTCTTTTTATCTTGTTATTATATAATCTTTATTATATATTATAAACTAAAATTTATTTACTAATTCTTTTAAAGTACCTATATTTCTATATATAATATATATTTTTTTCTTTCTATAAAATTTAATTTTAAATGTGATATAAATATATTTATTATACCTTAAATTAAACTTTTTTTTTTGTAATTTAATTTCGATAATTTCGATAAAATTATTAATATTTTTTTTATTTATATTATTATTTATACCTATATTTTATTTTAACTTATTTTAATTTATTATTATCTTTAATTTATATTTTAAATCTACCAATTATTTTTATTATATTTTTGGTAAGAATTTTTTTTAATTAAATAAATCTAAATCATTATCCTTGTTAATTAATTTTCTTTTGTTAAGGATATTTTTAATTAATAAATTCTGATATTGTTTTTTATTTAGTAGTGGTTATTTATTCGGCAGTGGTTATATGTTTAACGGTGATTATATAAATAACGGTAGTTGTATAAATGGCGATAGTTATGTGGATAATAGTGGTTATATGGATAATGGTGGTTATATGGATAATGTTAATTGTATAAATAGTTATGGTTATATAAAGATTTATGGTTATATGGACAATAATAGTTTCCTAATCTAAATTTTTTCCAAACCTCGATATTTTTTCCATTTTATGTATACCATTAATTTATTTTTAAATATAAATATATATAAATACTATTTATATTTCGTATTTTTCTTTATAATATTATATATAGAAGGATTGATAATATAAATTAAATTATATTTAAATTAATTTATTGTTAATGGGTTATTTTTTTTATTATTAAAATATTTGTTAAATAAAAAATAGCTATTATTTTTTAATATATTTATTTTATTTTTTTTATTAATTTCGTTTTTAATTATATAAATTTCATTATTAAATTTTATTCTGTTATTATTTTATTTTATTCTAACGTATTTATTTTATTAATATTTATTATTAAGTTAATATGTTATATTTTTTTTAATTTTTCGTTATTAGAAGTTTCTGCGGTAGGATATTTGTTATTTTTTATATCTTTTATACTATAAACTTTTGTCTTTAATATAATCTAATGTATCTCGCTAATATAATTATTACCAATACAAATTATTTACTAAAGCCAAATCCAGATTTTATTCCTCAATATTATTTCAATAATTTATTGTTATTATATTAATTAGTAGGGTTAGTAAGGCTAAATTTTATAAGAAGGCCGGCAATCTTTAATATTTTAAAATATAATCTTAAATAAATATATTATTAATTAAAAATATTATATATAATATAATTATAAAATTTTAAATATTTTTATAAAAATAAGTAATAATTTTATATATCTTAATTTTTTTTTCTAAATAGATAAAAAAATCTTTTAAACAAAAATCGATAAATTTTTTCGGTTTAATAATTAATTATTTTAAAAAAAAATAAAATAAATTATATATTTTCGCTATTTATTAAATAGATTTTTGTTGATTGGTTATTTTATAAAGCCAAATAATTTGCATTATTTAAGATTAGATCGATTTATTGGTTACTATTTTATTTAGATTATATATTAAAACCAAATCTTTTAAGGTTACTAACGTATTTATTATAAATATTTTAAAACGGAAAATTATTATGTTAATTACGTTATCTAAATTAATGTTAAATTTGATATATTTTTTAAATAAAAATTCTCCGGTCTATTATCCTTAGGTTATATCTTTAAATAATTGGGGGAAATCTTATTAAATAATTATTTGTTATGTAGGTATAGCAATATATTCTTTAATATTATTTATAAATAAATATATATTTCTCTAATATATAAATTTATTAATTATAATAAAATTATTTTTACTATAATTTTTTTTAAAATTTAGATATAAATATCTTATATATGTTAATTTCTATTTATAAATATTAATTTTAATTTTATTATTATCTAACCAAACATTTATCACATTAATTAAATTAAATATAAAATCTTTACTAGTTTTTAAATTAATAAAACTGTTAAAACCGTCTAATAAAAATACTGCATTTTAATTTAAATATCCCAATAATCCCGATAATCTTAATTAACCAATTAAACCCGATAAACTACCTATATTATTATTCGATATATTATCCAAATCTTAAAATAAATCCTCTTAAAACAATTAAATTAATTCCTTTTAAAAAAATTATATTAATTCTCCTTAAAATAATTACGTTAATTCTCTTTAAAGTAATTATATTAATTCTCCCTAAAATAATTACATTAATTCTTCCTAAAAAAAAAAATCCTCCGATAATAAAATTCTTTAATCGCCCGGAAAGTATTAAATTAAGGAAGATTCTACCGAGAATAAAAATCTAAAGTCGTCTTAAAAAAATTAAAATTAAAAAAAATCCTAAGAACTTTCGTTTATTAAAAGCGAAAAGGAATCGTCTAAAAATAATAAAAAATCATTTGATAATAATAAAAACCTTATTAATAATAAGAACCTTATTAATAATAATAATAAGTTATAATCCACTCCTTTATTTTTATAATCTATTAAAATTTATTATTCTATATTATTTTAAATTACTATACTTTCCTATTCGGTTAATAATCCTATTTATATTAATATATTAAAATTCGATAATCCCGATTATATTAACACATTAAAATTTAATATTAATAAACCAAATTATATTAACGCATTAAAATTTAACAATCCCAATTATACTAACGCATTAAGATTTAAATAAATTCTCTATTAAACAACAATTATTCTCAATAACTTTTAAATAAACATACTTTACCTTTTTTTCCTCTCTTATAAAGAAAATGCCTCGTTAATTTTAAATAATCTATATATCAACAACTCTATTCTTAATCTTAAAGATAAAATATACCTTCTTAGTAAAAATATCTCGTAATAATAAAAAATCTAAAGCTACACACTTATTAACAATAATAAATATCTTTTTAATAAAGATATTTTGTAAATTAATAATAAATACTCTATCTAAAAATCTTCTATAAATAATGGAGTTATTATATTGTTAAGTATTAATATTTATGGTTTTTTTCTTAATTATGGTAATAATATATTTTTTATAAATATATATATATATATAATATTAAATATAAGTATAAATATTAAATAAAGTATGGTTATGGGTGTAAGTATAATATCGAGAATGGAGATAAGTATTAAATCGGGTATGGTTATAGATATAGATATAATGTTAAAAGTAGGGATAAATATTAAATCGGGTATCGCTATCGATGTATATGCAGTACTAAAAGTGAAAATAAATACTATCAGTTTACGTAATAGATTCTAATGTCGTATAATTAATAATAATAACTGTTATAAGGGTATATCGTATCTTTTAAAGTCTAATGCTTTTAATATATCTAAATTAGTTTTAAAGCTATTTTATTTAAGGATTTTTAATTAGTTACGATATAATTATTCTCCTTTTATCACTTTTTTTTATACCTTTTATATATCTTTAACTAACCTTTTATTAACTTCTTTTAACTTATCCTTTTCAATCTTAACTAACATTCGTTTAAAAAGGCTAATAAAAACTAATTTATTAACTTTCCAACTTTTTAAATAATTTTTTTAAAAACCTAGTTTTAATTTAATGATTCGTCTTAAAATTATCGATTATTAAAAGAAAGATAACTTTACAACTTTAAAAACAAATTTAATTAAATCTTAAATAACAATATACAAATCCTCTTTAAATTTAAACTATAATAAATGACTATTCTCCGGATCTGATACAAATACCTCTATATTAAAATAATCAAAAATATACTATAAAATTATATTTTCCATAAAAATTAACTATAACTTAATATATAATAAGTAATAATATAAGGTCTTTAATAATAAAATTATCGGGAAAAAATAAAAAGGTAGGTTTTAGAATAGGCTACTTCGAAAAAAATAAAACTACCAATTATTATAAACATAATAATGGTTTAAAAAGACCATGGCAATAATAATTAATATTAAAATCTAATAAATTCTATCTAGAATAAGAAATCATTCATTAATAATTTAAGAAAGAATCTATCTAAAAACAGTAATAATTACAAGTTATAAAATATATTAAAGGCTAAAACCAAACCTTAATAAACATCCTTTAATTATCAAACCTTAATCTTTAAGTTTCTTATCATTAAATTAAAAAATTAAATTAAAAAATTAAATTAAAAGATTAAATTAAAAAATTAACTAGTTAATTAAAAAAATAAACAGGTAAATAAATAAATAAATAAGTAAATAAATAAATAAATAAATAAGTAAAAATTTAATTAAAAAGGATTTAAAGAAAAAAAAATTAAATTTATAAAAAAGGAGAAAATCTTTTTTTATATAAATTTTTTTAATTTTAATTAAATTAATTTATTATTAATTTATTAATTTATTATTTAATAAAAGATTTAAAAATTAAAGTTTAATAATTAAAGGATATTTATTAAAGTTTAACTTTAATTTTTAATATATTTTATGGCTTATAATTATTATTATTTTTAAATAAATTTTTTTTTAAATTATTAATAAATGATTTTTTATTTTAAATAAAATTTATTAAATTTTAGCATTAATTATTACCGCCACGGTTTTTTTAAACCATTATTACGTTTATAACATTATTAATTTATCGATTTATCGATTTATTAATTTATTTTTATTAATTTTAACCTTGTTAATTTAATGGTATAAAAAGTATTTAAATAATTTAACAAATAAATTAATTATTTATTTAATTGCCAATATTGATTTTAATTAACTATGTTAAGATTCTCTTAATTATATTATTAATTATACAGCTTTAACACATATATAACTAAGGCTCTCACTCCTTTTATAGTTTTTCTCTTAATTTTCCTAATTTATTTTCTATTATTTCAACGTTGGCATTATTATCTAATGCTTTAAAAGTATTATCGTGATCCTCACGATAATTAAATCATTACCACGTTAAAGCTATCATTATCATTATTATCCTTAACAGGTTAATTAAAACGGGAATGAAAGTATCGTTATTTTTAAACGTTTATTTATATAAACGTTTAAAAAAAAATAAACAATATAATAAAATTTGGTAAAAAATAAATGATAATGTTAAAAAATTTAAATATTTATTATTATAAATGTTTTTTAAAATGTAACAATATTTTATTAATTAAAATTTTATTTGGCGTTAATTATATTTAACGGATCTTTGTAAAGTACCTAATTAAAGGTTATATATTATCTATTATGTAAGATTTTACAAAAATTACGCAAGAGAAAGCGCGGCAAGGTTATTATCTCATTATATATGTATATAATTACATAGTTTTACGCAGAATACCGCCACGTAAAGGTCCACAGATTGGACATTAGCACAGACCATCAATTTGTGGTGAGCGTGGCGTTGGTGTTCTCCGTAAAATTCTATGTAGGTAGTTGTACTAAACTCGTCGAGAATAATACCTACCTGCCTGGGAAAGAACTAACCAATTTACTTAACGCTAACACGAAGTCACGTGGAAGCATGTCGCGAATGTCAAATCTAAATACCTGATGTACTTCATCTTATAACATAAAGGGCACCTACATCCGTATATATATCGTAGTTACATAATATGTACCTAAGTAACTATAAAAATGACCGCTTTATTAAGATATTACTTTTCTTTTTATTCTCTTATCGCTAGTTAATCTATAATAGAAGTAATATTGTTGGTATTAATGTACACTGGTAACTATATATCTAGTCAAGATCACGTGACTGGGGCACATACCAGTCACGTGACATGGAGGGGTATAAATGGATTTTAATTCTGCCCTCTATTAAATAAAGATTTCTTTTTCTTTTATTATCGAGGTTTTTAATAGCATAGTGTTTTTTATTGATTTTTGTTATTTCCACCTTGTCCAACCTATAAATATGAATCAAAGTGTTATAACTATGGAATATAAAAATGCGATAATTATGTTACGAGCCTCGTAATGCCGCTCTAGATTTGCTTTAAATCCGGCACGGGTTGGATAATTTAATTACATATTTATACGGTACCTATTAATACAAAAATTAAGCATCAAATCGTGATATTTGACTATACCTATAATATGTAAGTATTTTATACTTAACATGTAGGTATACTGAACTTAAAGATCAATTAGGTACATATATCTCTTACTTATGTGTAAAATGTATAAGGTATTTCAATGGTAGCTCGATTAATCTGATAAAGCACATACATATATCCATGGATGTATTCGTATGTGATGAATGTTTGAATAGAACATGAATTTAGACTCAAGAAGTACATATGTACATGTATGCTACATGTAGGTACAGATACTGATATGAGGTACCTGGTACTGTATTCATTTGAAGTTTTAAGATGAGACCCTAGCCTCTACTAGGTACCTCCTATCATGTACCTTTTACATGGCGACAAATGTATTATGTATTGAATCTACCCTCTTTTCTTCCTCCTTCAGCAACGAATAATACGGAAACGAAACAACCACACACTCCAAGATCGCACAGATGGGCTTATACATAGCCATCCCTGGCTCTCCGAGTCGCTATGGACGAATTTTCCGATGACGATCTAGATACGCTCAATGCGAATGCCCTACAGGAACTTGAAAACAACGCCATCCAATTCACCCAGGCCCAGAAGAAGTACCAATCGACGCAGACCCAGCGCCAGTTCGAGGACGATTTCGAAGATGACGACCTCGACGATGCTGTTGTCCGAGATGAGCTCTGCGGCAGTTGCGTTTTGCTACCAGAAGAAATAACTCAGCCGCAGCCCAAGATAGTTCATGAACAGAAACAATGGCAGTGCCAACAGCCTTGGAGTAGGCCAATACCCATTCCCGCCCACCGTTTCCAAAATCAACCTGCTGCTACTTCTTTCGGGAATCATGGGCTCGCTCCTGGTAGCTCTCGCCAGCCGCCCTCCATCTCTCATATCCCAATTCCGTCCTATGGTCAGATTCGCCCTCACCCTCCGCGATACCAAGCCTCACAGGCTCAGAGACAACCCGGTCCATCAAATCACGAAATTTCCTCCTTACAAGCTCAAATATTGGATCTCAAAGCCCGACTGACAACCAAGGACGGAGAAATATGTATCGTCCGAAAACGACTAGACAAAACGCGCGAGGACCATGATCGCGAGCTCCAGGCGCTGAAAAAACAAGCAGCCGAGCAAGCAGCGAAGCACGAGAGGGCTCTTGAAATTGTCAAGGCCGCCCAACAGGCCGCTTCTACAGAGCTCGAATTCACAAGGCGAGATTTGAAGGATGAGCTAAACCGTGCCAGGCGCAAAGATGGTCCCGCAACGCCCAAAAAGAATGCCGTTGCAAAGTCGTGGGGAATCTCGGATGGGTTTGAAGATGTTGAGATAGCAGGTAGCCCTAGTAAAGGGCAGCGCGGTAGAAATACGGGAGCCGTAGCTAGCTCTGTGATTGAACCACCCGTTAGACTAACAAGAACTCCCACAAAAGGGAAAAGAAAACGCCAGGCCGTTGATAGCCCAGTGAGGGCATTAGAAACTCATTCAGAGGATGTGGTCATGCTGGATGATGATGTTGGCGCACATGATGTCCAATTGGAGAATACGAACACCGTGTCTGGAGCTGCTTCCTTTGAGGTATGTCAGCGCTCTGGTCCGTTAATATGTGATGAGATGAGATATGCTTACAATCGCTAGTACATGAAAATCATACTCAACCATAGCTCTATGCGCGGTGGTCCACTGGCCTTCGAATACCTGGCCAACTTCCGGCTTCCCTCAAGACCTACAGAAAGTCTTGCTTCCATCCTCTTCCAGAAACTAGCCGCCATTGGAGACCCTCGTGATCCTATGCGCCTACCGATAGAATTCTGTAAGCAAGCTATTGAGCTGTGGCGCAACTGTCGCAAGGATGGTGTTGTAGGTATTATCATAATGATAAACGCAAGGTGTTTTGACTAATAAGTTTGTAGTTGGAGCCGATAAAGGAACTTATTTCTCTGGTTTCCATAACCATTCAGATGTACACCGTCGCCGTCTCTCCTTTTATTGCATCCTCCCTTTTGCCAGTCGCCATGGATTCGTGTTTTGAAGTTGGTATCCCAAGATTCTATCACGAGGGCCCTGGCGATCCGCAGGAGGAGTCCTGGAAGAATTTTCATAAGAATATTCCGACTGCTGATATTCTCTCTCTCCTATATATGACGGCCCTGGGCTGCGTAGCCTCGCCGCCTGTAGATGGAGTTACAGATCCTGCAATTGACTTCTGGAGCCAGGTCCAAGTGGAGTTTGTCCTCCTGCATCTGAGTCAAAAGCATCCCGTAGAGGACTACTCGATTATACTGAGGTGGCTGTGCACGTCGGTATTTCCCGACAGTATTGGGCCTATTAGCCCCGACAGGACGATGGAAGTAGTAGCGAGCGCGTTAATTGAACGGATTTCGCATCAACTGGTCGAGAAACCGCGGTGGACTATCGATCAGTATAAGTTACGACGCGTTCGAAACACCATTCTTCGGACATTAACGACGTTTGCTAGATCCCCGTTCGGTCTTACGCAACTGGCTTTCAGCAACTATGCTGTCCCGCGTCTAGTTAGCCTGCTCTCTTCGTGTATAGACGAGCTCTACGACGGTGATATGCAGTACGAATATCCGGGGGACGACTCGCAAAAAGATCTACAGACGCAAGTGGCACGCACTGTTCTATTACTGCACACGATTGTCACGAACCCCCTAACCATCAACTCGGTAAATATGTCAGGAAAACTAGCCAAACCGCCAGGGGCATCGCAAAAGTATCTACTAAGCCTAGGAAGACTCAATTTTTCGGAGGACCTTGTGTCCGAAGAGACGGCTGAACTAGCGCACGAGTTACTAGAATTGGCAGTGACGCCCGAAGAAGGCGATGAGTTAGGACGGTTCTTTGGGGGGTGAGACTTTTTTTTGGTTTGGTCACGCATCTGGGGATAGCTACGTAGGGTAGTTACTGTTACCTGACTGGGAGGCATACTCAAGGACTTTGTCGCTTGTATGGCATAGCTTACCCCTGGAAACACTGAGATATACACCAACTGAACGTCGGAGGTTGGAAAGTTATAAATAACGGAGGAGCGTACGAAGATAAATAACGACTAAGGATGATGTTACCCTCCAAAATGTATTGTGTAGGATAGGAACAGTAGCCATCTACTTAGACAGCACTCCGATTCGACCTGATATCAGTTACCTATGACGTAGGGAACGTGACTCAATATTTACAACGCAAGATTTTAGTTAACTGATGAAGTTCTAAATTAACGGTGTTAATATATTTAATATATTGATGATATTATTGATACATAGTAGATGGAAGATGAGGATCTCAAAAAAAGGCAACCTACTTCCAGTAGCTACTGTTGTACGTGTATATATATATCCCATATCATGCAAAGGACGGAATGACGACATGACCCAGTCTTTCCTACCACATGTACTATGTACCTAAGGTACATTGTATATGTACCTACATGTAGTACGGAGTGTTGGTATACTTACATGAGGTACTTATGTAGAAGCAGCAAGACGATCGTAGTCCCGTAAGAAGGTTGCTACGCCACATGAGTTAATTAAAATCCGTGCCTAAGCCACGTTGCGAGGTAAATAAAGTAAAGGTACCTGTACGAAGTTACCATACCGTACTTATGTACCACTAATGCAGATTTCGCAACTAAGTGCTTGAAAAATCAAGGAAAAAAGCCCATCGTACGCTTCTCAACTAACTACCACATGACAAGAACTACACATACACAAGCTTGAGAGTCGAACAGAGAAAAGAGAAAGAATAACAACAATAACGATACAATAAATGATAACTCTTGGTGTTAGCTCTACCGTCCTGCTCTTTTTTCCTTTTCCTTTTTCTTTTTCTTTTTCTTTCTTTCTTTCTTTTATTTTTTTTTTCTCTTCTTCAGCTCTTTCTCATAGCTCACGTTGCCTTTTGGATATATGAATTAAATAACTAACCAGTCGTCAGCTTATTGAGCATTCAACCCGCCCACGAGTCTATGATCCGACGACAACATTGACGGCGATACGGATATTTTCCAACCCCTCAACCTTTGCCCTAGACTTCACCTTGATTAACCTCAACGTCACCGAAGCGCCGGCTTATTCTAATCTGCTCCGTCACGTTCTTATAATAAAATCAGCTGCCTAGCATCTCCCACTGGCACTCAGCCTTCCAGTCCCGACCTACGCATTTCACAGGCCTGTTCCCGGATATCTGCCCAAACAACCTTTGCAGATTCTCCAAGGCATATCACAGACGGATAGACGGACAGATAGACAGAGACGGACAGACAGACAGACAGACAGACAGAGACAGACGCACGTCGACCGCCATGACGAAACCGCGTCGTGGTGTCCGTTTCCCTAGCCGAGGTACTAATGGCCATGGCTCTATTGATGGTAGGAGATCCAGCTTTAGCGAATTAAGCGAAGATGGCTCTGGGTCTCCCCTCAAGGCTAAGAGCTCGCCACAACTAGACGGCATCAGCGAAGTACGCCTTTTCGTGCCCATATAGCGCACAGTACGATCCCCTCCAAAAAGAAAAAAAAAACTAACTCGATCCTCTCCCGCAGAAAGCCCCCGAGCAGCCGCAGCTGTCTGATTACGAGAAGAAGAAAGCCAACTTCATCACACGAACGTTTTGGACCTTCGTCATGATCGGCGGTTTCTTCTCGGCTCTGTTTGCCGGTCACATCTATATCATCGCCTGCATCACTGCTGTGCAGATCGTCTCCTTCAAAGAGGTTATCGCCATCGCCAGCGTTCCCAGTCGAGCTCGACAACTGCGCCCTACCAAAAGCTTAAACTGGTATTGGCTTGCCACCACCATGTACTTCCTCTACGGCGAGACGGTCATCTACTATTTCAAACACATTGTATTAGTAGATAAGGTTCTACTTCCGTTAGCCACCCACCACCGCTTCATCAGCTTCGTCCTTTACGTCATCGGCTTCGTCTTCTTTGTTGCCAACCTCAAGGCTGGTCATCTCAAGTTCCAATTTACTAACTTCGCCTGGACGCACATGGCCCTGTACTTGATCGTCGTCCAGGCCCACTTTGTGATGAATAACGTGTTCGAGGGCATGATCTGGTTCTTCCTGCCCGCGGCCCTCGTCATCACGAACGATATATTTGCCTATATCTGCGGTATCGCATTCGGTAGGACGCAGCTGATCAAACTTTCACCCAAAAAGACGGTTGAAGGCTTCGTAGGCGCGTGGATTATGACCATCGTCTGGGCCGTCTTCCTAACCAATATCTTGATGCGCTCTAAATATTTCATCTGCCCCGTCAATGACCTCGGCTCCAACATATTCACCGGCCTCGAGTGCGACCCGAACCCAGTCTTCCTCCCGCACACGTACACGATGCCTCAACCGTTCTTCCTCCCCGACGGAGCCGGGTTTTCCCTCACCACCGAACCTATGCAATTTCACGCCATCGTCCTAGCTACCTTTGCCTCTTTGATCGCCCCGTTTGGCGGGTTCTTCGCCTCGGGTCTAAAGCGTACCTTCAAGATAAAAGACTTTGGCGATTCGATCCCGGGTCACGGCGGGATGACGGACCGGATGGATTGTCAATTCATCATGGGTTTCTTTGCCTTCATCTACTACCAAACCTTTATCGCCCAGCATAAAGTCAACTTTGGTAATGTCATGGAGCTAGCCATCACAGGGCTGGCGCCCGAGGAGCAGATGGAATTGGTGAAAGGGATGAGCAGGTATCTAGAGAACCAAGGCGTCTGGGGCCCCGAAGTCAGTATCTGCCTGCCTGTTCCTCGCTCTCTCTTCACATCCTAGCAACTGACGGCTATTAGGTTCATGAATGTCTGGAGCGGGCACTACCGATCCGACGATAGGAACAGGGTTGGATACTTGGTCTGGTGGACGGGTAGGAAGAGGGTTATAGACAACGACGTCAGGTGCGCGTGTACATTTACTCGGCTGAACAGCTCGTTAATGAATGAATGAAGATATTTCTCAGGCACGATTGGTTATATACACTTTCTACGCAGAAGTGCCGCTCTAATTTTATCTTAGTCGACACATGTCCCTCTTCAGTCCTAAAAAGGCAGAAGGCGAATATCTTGAAATAAAAGAGAGAAGCCCTAGATAATCGGGGGGAGGGTTCTCTTCTTTTCATTTTGCTCAAGGGGGCTTCATAGAGTAAGAGAGGATATATGCAAACATGGATATTTTATTCAAGGTATGTTCATGTCTAGTCTACCTCTTATCTATCTAGTTACATGCTGCGTGTGAATAGAATAATGAATGCTATATCAAACTTCTCTTCCTTTTTTTTCGGAGGTTACATAGACACCGGCTCTCCTATCAATCAGTCCCTAACGATCTTGCGACCAAGTTAGTTCACCCCTATCAACGCCTATAACCATGCTGATGTTGTCTCTACTATGATATAACTTCCGATCATCCATTGACGTCGTATTAGAAGATAGCCAGGATCAAGTTGAGCCGCAATGTCTTGGTATATGTGAAGGGCCTTGTATATTTCCCCTTATGTCTCTGATCAACGGTATGGGATAGATGTGATACAAGCCAAAATTCTCGATATGGGCGATTCGTACTACCCAGGACCTCCTCGGTCATTCTTCTCAGATATTGAAAGGGTATCAATCTGCGAAGGCTACCCGTCGTACGGCAGGTATCTCACAAGGATCCCAAAACGGCGCACGAAGCTAATGTGAGAATATATTATAGCTTCTTCTAAGGGGGGGGGGACGTTCTGCAGAATTACGCTACGTAGCCTTGAGGCTCGAGCCCTGCGCAAGATGTTGACTGGTACTTGAGAATCGCGCTAGATATTCGGCTTCTTGGTGTCGACCCAGTGCTCTCTACTTAAATCTACCCGTGGCACAGAGAAGGATCCTATCATTTCCTATTTGCAGGAGACATATAAGACGGATATGCTACTGTTACTCGGTGGCACATATGCATTTTATGCATATTGCGTAATGTGTACCTTTGAGTCTTGATATGTTACCGGTAGTAGACAGAGGTCAGGAGAAGACCAAATTCGATATTATATATCATATAGGACCTACGTGTAGTTTGTACGGGGTAGACTCCTTTTGGAACAATACCAGGTACACTAACACAAGTCCCGGCGAGTGCAGACATTGTGAGGGCAAAACTAATAGTAATAATGCAGCTTATGTCTCATTCGTTCATTCGTTCCTATTCCCCTCCTTTCTCAAATAATCATTTCATCCCATAAATTGATAACTTCGCTTTGCGGCCTTTTTTTCTTCCTTTTTCTTGTTTCCTTTTCTGTTTCTCTTTCTTTTTGCTGGATTCTTATTTGCCAGAGCCAAACGCCCGAGTTTATCCAAGGCAAAATGCAGTTCATAAGGCTCCAGAGGACAAAGTATGGGGGAGAACCGGATCACCCACGTGTATAAACGAGATTTCAACCCACACTCATCCATGGATGATGTAGCTGTCAAACCCGTCATCGACGGCGCACGCATGGGGGCAATCTTGAACATCTCGCATAAATAAATAGGCAGTAGGAGGTAGGTATTATTTGAGACTCGAACATGGCCACTTAGACTGTCTACACATATTTAGGTATGGAAATCTGTAATAAACTAATTAAAAACTTATGATACCGTGTCTTATAAAGTGCTGATAGAATACAGCATGTCATAAATATTAATGAGCTTGTCCCCGTGATCCTCTAAGTCGATCTCGCGCATTAGTGCTGATCACTCGAGGGGATTCACCCACGTTCGTGCCACTCGGCCGGGGGACGGGCGGAGATGCTGAGAGAGCCCAAAATTCAAATAATATCAACAAGTACATACGATCCTTCCTATGGTCTGTACGAGTTCGTGGGGTTTCGAGTGATTGGCTAAACTTCCCTGAGTCTTTAACTCCAGATGCTGTTAGAACTTACCCAATATCATGTACCTAGTTCGGGGTATGTCGATTTTTTTCTCTTTTCTTTATAACTGGACGAACGGATCTAAGGACGAAGGATTGTTGTTATTATTGTTGATAGGCATTTACTCGTAGCTATTGCTGACAAGACTAAGTTATGATGGTTTATTTTAAACATGAATTACTTATCGTCTACCTATTATTCTTCAATATGAATAAGTTGTGGCATTGTGTTATGTGATGGTGTGTAGTATTTGTATAATGTAAGTACAGCACTATGTAGTACTACTGGTGACTAGTTTTTAACGCATTGATTCGCATTAGGAATTTACGTATGGAGCAATAGCTATTAACTATCTCCCGTAGAAACAAATATATTGGAGGACGCGCCGCTTCGTCAGGAATCGGGATCCGTATCGTTAGGACACAAGTACGACGTAACTGAATCTCCCTCCAGACAGGGCCTATAATACATACGCTCTAGTTATGCCTACCCTGGAAAGCAGTCATTCGTAACTACCTGTTAGTTGGGGATATAATCTATAAATTATCTAACTACTTACCTTATAGGAAGATAATTTAGTAGCAGTTACAAGTAGTGCTCAAGAGTAAATAGTAAGTATCCGGAGCCGACAAGCGTGCATTATATTACAACACATTGCATTGCATTGCATTACATTGCATTACATGACATTACATGACATTACATGACATTACATTACATTACTTTGCATTATATTGCGATATAAGTCGATTGAGGGAGCGTGCTTGCATATACTGATGCAGGGCAAGCAAGGTAATTAGTTTGGGCGATTGGTCATGGCCGAAGCAGATTAAGTGTAGGGCTAGTTGGGATGGGTCTTCCTTGAGATCTCTTCGACATTCGTGGCGAATACTAGGCAGTACGAGGATGAAGACCGAGGCAATACCTATACATGTTACTACGCCTGTTGGGCACACCACGAATAGGTTGGAGATACTACTAATAGGCACCTGGAGCAGAGAATAGACTGTTGGGTGGACAAAGACGTCGGATGAGACATTTTGGATCTTCGATTCACGTCGATGACTCGACCTACGTATTTATTCCATACGTACCACTTATTGTGTATCTAATGATTCTAATCAGCCTGGGCCCTGGGCCTCTTTTTGATCTGCATAGTATGACACTCCGTACTAGTAACTATCGGTATATATGTGCCTAACGCCGTACGCATCCGTTCCACTATGCTACAACGGTTGGCAACGACAATCCCCTCTTTTTTTTTTTTTTTTTTGTCTTGTTGTTTTTTGAAAAAATACTCCTTCTATTTGGTGCTGAGCTGGTCTCACGACGCCATCCTGAATCCTGATCCGTGGGCTGTGGCCAATGTCAGGATGCCAGGCTCCATCGGTCAGCGTCCGCCACGTTCTATCCTTTGGTATACCTATAATTCAGGTCACCAACAAAGTAGGCTAAGTGCCATCTTCATCCAATACTATTCATACTTCACATATCTAATATATTATGATAGTCAACATCTCGCCGCCGTCAAGCGCCGTACTACTTCTCGTGACCAACATGGTATGGATGATTCGTAGATGTGACTCTTCAACGGGATTAGAAAGGCAAGATACGCTCGGTAGCATATCTGTTTAAATTATGCATATTAATGTAGCCTACGCATAGGTTATATGTTTGTGCCTCGTATGCACGCTGGTAAGACGATAGTGTACATATTGTATATCATCCACATTTTACACATCTCTCACATTTCGTACGTATCTCAGTGTGGGTAGCCTCGAGGTTTTATGTATAGTCGACTGGTCTCGGGAATGTTCCTAATTTTAATTGGACGCCGATCCTTCGGACAAGGTATAGATATTATACTGATTGGTTACCATCTGGGCGGCACACCATTACAGTAGCCTTCGCCATGTACGTTGAACCGCGAACGGTTATGCAACTTTTCACACCGAAAAGAGCCATCTTATAACCAATCAAGCTCGCCAGCGTCGGTAGAGATTCCCCGGTGTTGCTTAAAAGGCCTACTCCTGAAAAAGCCTCCAGTATGACTAACTTTGATAATGCATCTCGAGTTACGAAGCCAAGGCTATTCAAGCCTCGGGCTGGTGGCTCGGATTCCTTACCGTTATCGTGCTCCAAGACATCCCATTCTCGTCTGCGTGGGAATACAGACATGCCATGTGCTAAGCCTAGCCTGACCCGGGGATCGACGAGAGGTCTCTCTTCCGTGCGAGTCACCCATTTACCTTCTTTCTATGACCTTGTGCTCTATGCGCCGTAGTCTGAGGTATATAGCTGTCCTTCGTGGCCTACTTCCTCGTCCAGTAACGCAATCTCTCCCCTAATCCCTAACTCTCGCCATCATCAGCGGCGCTTCTCTAATATGACTATCAGTAGTTTTAAGTCTAAGGCTAAGTCCTTCTTCCGCTCAATTCCGGAGAGGGGGAGATCAAGCAAGTCATCCCATGCGTGCGACCATAAGAGACAGAACAGCCCGCCGGTTTTAACTATCGCTGCCGAAGGTATGAGGGTTGATCCGCAGCTAGCTAGTCTGTTCTTCCGCGACCTTCCTATCGAGATCCGAAGGATGATATACAATCTCATCTGGATTGGACCGCATGATTTCAAATATCACTCGGGCCGTGGGCGTCATATCCATTTTCAGGATGGCCACTGGACGAACACCCGGTGTGTTATGTATGAAGACGACGAGGATCCGGACCTGATTCAAAAGAATAGTACGCATGTCTAAAAATATTTTCTATCTCCCTGTCTTTACCTTAATGATAAAACCCCGCCAGCTCCTTTGTCAAATCGTTTAATCACTCATATATCTCTAAATAGTGGACATAATTCATAACTCGGGCAGAGGTGACCTCCTAATGTGGCAAAGGAGGCTTGGATCGACTTGGGGCAGCCGTCATTGGAGGTGCGAAGAAAGACTAAAGTACGGAAGACGTAAGGCGGTAGACCGTACGAATTTCATATCCATGATGCTGATTTGTAAACGCATGTAAGTGTCTGAGGAAGATTCATATCACTACGTATCTGTCTATCCTCTAATTGGCTGAGCATAGGTTCCCAGAAGTCATGGAATCGATATTTGAGTGTCACCAGCTTTTATTCAATGATTTTTTCTCGGCTCATAGATTCTTTGTCTACAACCCCTCATCGTATATTACATGTATTCGACATCTCGACCTATCGCTTAGCCTCCCTTTTCACGAATACGTACCATTCATCACAGGCGGACATAAGAGCCGAGTCCGGGAACTCTGGGATTCCCTCGGTCGAATCTCGTGTCTACACACTCTACGCGTCTCCCTGGATATCTATGATCACGGGCCATGGCGAAAAATCCCGGAAAAGAGCATCACTCTACAGCTAAAGGAGATACAAGTATTAAAGAGCTTCACCATCGAACTACCACCATCGATACCCATCGAAACGCATCCTTCTAACATGCAAAACATCAGTAATGACGAGAATACACCCTTCCGGATCGTGCGCCGTCCTCTTCTACGATATTGGCAATTTACCCCAGGCGAGGTGGAACGCTTCGAGTGGGAGACGCACGCGAATGGCGAACAGAACCATTGTTTCATTACATTATCTGGTGAGGACAGGCATATACCGAATCCATATTTGTTAGACCTTTCCTGATGGGTAGGTGATATACTACGGGCTTGGGTGGCAACGCGTGGCATGTTGATAGCTGCTATGGAAATCTCGGCTCATCATTTTATAATTATCTGTTAACGACAGCGATGTGATTGAGAAGGACCGCGGACGGCCAAGATCACGGTTATCCTCTAATATCAAGCTAGTCCGTCTCATTCCAACCACAATGTGAGCCAACATCGTACTTTGCTATTGGTCATCATGATATAGGAGAGTTTCAGCTCGTAACCATGTCAGTGGGTGATAAGGGCGCAGCCGCCGCTGCCAAAGTCTCCCTTCAGCCTCGTTAGTTAGTCAGGGACACACATTGTATGTACTGTATTATGATACATCGCTGGATTCTGGCACCTATATGTTATACTTTGAGATCCTTGGCAAGATGGTCACGGCTATCACTCGCAATAGGTGATATAAATAGGCTAAGGGTAAGGGTCGCCGTGGGTGTTGGGATAGTCATAAGGATGCAGCAGTAAGCACACGAGCTCTAGATATCCTGTTTCTCATGGTAGCTGGTACAAATATCGCTTCAGCTGCTATTTCTAATAAGGCACCTTGCATCTAGATACTCCAAGTACTGCAGATTCTAGCTTAGCTGAAGGCTTTTTAGAAAACGACTCCCAGAAAACGACTCCTAGAAAATCTAGATATATAATCTACGCCGAGTTTTTGAGCGCATCGGGGCCGAGTTAGTATGTGCTCATCCAAAAATTGGTCACTTAAAATCACTCCCCGTGTACCTACGAACTATTCCAGCACTGGACGAGGTTAGAGAGACCAGTAGCCGTGCCGGTGCCTTTTTAACCAGCCTAACCGCTGCGGATAGAGATTACTGTCAGGCTTCAGTTCCCTTGACCCAACCTGGACATCGATCTTTTTTCGATGTTCTATTATTTTCGTACTGATGACCTCCTTCCACTGTGAGCTTTTCTGCAAAAGACTGAAGCCGTACAAGATTACGCAGAGGTTGCCACTGAGGATGGGAGGAGAGGTAGAAAAAGGCGGGCTCTTGATATGCTATAAACCTCTTCCTTTTCACATCACTCTGGTGTTGTAAAAGCCGTAGTACGAGCTGTGCATTGAGAATACTCTACACAACCATATCTCCTCCTATTTGAATACCAATAATATTGTAAGAGCGATATTTTTGAAGTCGGTAAATGAAGAAGGACAGAATAATACTTGGGTGTGTCGTATAAAGTTACAAGTAACAACTTTTCAGATAACAAGCGTACTGAATTCATGGCTACTAGCTGGTATGTGTGTTCAGGGGCCACCCTGATTCAGAATTTCCGTCGCGTTCTATTTTACCGAGGATCAAGTCTTGAAATCACTCTTGTCTTTAAGAAGACTGGGAATTTCATGGTCTGTTTGCATATCCTTCAACGTATTAATAATTCTACCACAAATTGGAGATACAGGTGCAAGGTCTACCGCCGGTACGATTACGACGAAGGTCTAGATTATAGTAACGCACCGCGTAATACAGTGTCGTGAGCTAATCTACCAAGAACTGTGACGGGCAGTAGGTGTCGATAGGCTACTACTGGGACCACAGCCCTTGCCACATTCACTGAAGACTTCACAGCGTATGGACGGCCGGCAACGGCGTAAGCATGTTACTCTGCCTCGAGGATAAAGCAAATCCTTCCTCCGCTCCCCCCCTCCCACCATACTTCACAAGGATACCATTAAGTTTCGTAAGGTATTACGAAATATATACGTGCCCATATCATAACACGACTGCAGAGCTGTGAAACTCTGTCACTTCCGCTTTCGTCTTCGCCAGATACAAATTGGGGCCACCGGAACCACCAGGACCGCCAAACGCCTCAACTGAGCAAGTGGTAGGAGCTCTTACACGGTGATGTATAAAGCCTTCGAGGTTAATATCATCCGGAATCCTTCGTGTCCAGCCAGTCCCGATAATACACTATTCGCAACTTTCGTTCCGACAAGCAGCATGTGCGCGCCGCACTCCGGCACCACGTCTGGAACGTCGACACCCCAAGTGAGCCGCGATGCCTTTTCAAGTAGCGTCCTCTCCGACTCTCCCCCCTAAACCAAGATTACCGCCCAAATTCCGCATGTGTACCTCCCTCAGCCTGCCCACCCAATGCCGCCGCAGCACCGGCGTCATCTTGACGAAAACCATAGCTTTGTTGTCGTCTGTCAGGGCTTTCTCTGCGATCTTGACCTGGAGGTCGGCATCCTCGTCTGCGAACTCGCGGAAGAAAATCTCGACCGCTTGCTCGGGCCATTTGGGCGGGCTGCGGGCCTTGAGAGCCTCGGCGAGGGATAGAATGCTCTCCTCGACGAACGAGGAGGGGCTAAAGGAGGAATGTAGGCCGAGTGGTGCCGGGGGGGCGGGCCCAGGGGGATGAACGGAAGAAGACGACGGCGTATTAAGAGACTGTTGGTTGTAAAAGTTAGAAGAGAAGCGCGAAGGTCTACCACGACGCTTCTCTGGATAGCCTGGGCTTGGGTTAGGGTTCGGCCGTTTTTGTGCCGGGGTGTTCGTGCTTGTATTCGGGACGTGCTCGTCCGGTGGGGTGAGCGCGCTTGGATTTGCGGTTATGGATGTTCGGGGCGGAATCGTGGTCGAGGAGGGCCTCTGCAAGGGCTGTAGGATAGGAGGCGTCGGCACAGGCTGGCTCAAAGGTTGGGTCTGCGGCGTCGAATTTTGGGCAGCGGTTTGGGTGAATATGCCCGAATCGAGGGCGGGATCAAGGGAGGAATCGAGGGCGGGATCGATGACTGTCTGGTCGGCGGTGCTTGGCCGAGCTGACAAGGTGCCGTCGGGATTTCTCCGTCTCGGCTTCATGATCCGTTTGGGCGCGCCGCCAGAACCCACGACGTCGGGGAAAAGGATTTCCATATAGTCTTCGTGGTCGAAGGGCCGGCCCCTCAGCGCCTTCGATAGTGGTTCCTTCTGCGAGCGGTCGCTGTTAGCAATGGACGAGATCCAGGGACAAGCATTCTCAACTGTGTACCTCGAAGTGTCTCCTCCATGCCTCCTCACTGGCGGTGACCATTCTAGTATTAGGATTATATAGGAACTCAGGATCTTCTCTCAGCCCCCTCCACATGCGAAACTTCTTGCGGGCGTTGTCGGCTTTGTTGATCAGATGGCTCTTTTCAGGATAGGCCCCATGTTTGTCGCGCAGGGCGATGGCGGCGCGTTCCCAGGCGCCAGACTTGAAGCTGTGGTTTTCCTTATATCCCATCTGCATGGACTCGCACAGCGACCTGAAAAAGGTCTCCTCGTATGCCAGGTTCCAACTGAATCGCGGGGTTCGTTTATCTGCATTACGGCGCGAACTGCGCGACGCGGTGACCTCGACATCATCGTCCGACATGGTAGCTGTCGCCGTATTTTTTTTTTATGAACGAGGACGCGGACGATGACGATGACAACAACAATGATGATGATGATGATGATGATGATGATGATAGTGACGGTGACAGTGACAGTGACAGTGACGGTAGACAATACCTCTGTCTATGTCTGTGTCTGTACCTGTGATTTATGATCAGTATCTGCAGGATGCCCGAGGACAGCTCGCCCCGATCAGATGCAGGCGCTGTTATCGCAACTGCGGAGAGTCAAGATCCAATGCGATGCGCTTTTGCTTATCGTTGGTTGGAACGTTGGAAGCGCTTCCGGGGGTCTCGCTGGTTGTTACGGTAAGAAATGCGAAGGTTGGGGGGGGGGAAAGGGAACCTCGGCCAGTTTCAAACGGTGAAGGAGAGGAAAAACCAAAAAGGTTTAACCTATTGTAGTATAGTTTACTTCTATACTTTGAGTAGTGTAGTCTTAGGTAATGACTTTTGTCACGGGCAAAAACAGCAGGCTTAAATACCATATAACAGTACAAGTGCAGACTTCGTACGGTGTGGCCGCACTAACCTTTTGCCATAACTTTTAGGTAAGTATACCGGTAATTACCTACATCTTGATATATACATTAGCGCGCCAGGCCGTGCCCTGGACATCGTCTCCTGACAGTCACTGTAAAAAAATGATCTCTGGAGAGCGTCTCAAAACCTTTAACAGCGTCTTGGGATTATGTCAAAAAATGGAAATCATGTCCAGGAAACAGGTTGGCGCGCTAATGTACATAATAATACCTTGATATGTCACTAGATAACGAGCGATAAGCGAGAACCAATAGCGCTCATAGGAATCGAACCTATACTATGTCTCTTATAACCCAGCCACCAAGTTCACTATGTACCTAAGGTATATCCTCTTAGGGTAGGTAGCCAATCATGTACATACTTCAGTCATTTAACTATGTAAGTTTATTTTAATAGTGTGCCTGGTAACAGGTACATGTAGTAAATGTTTATGCAAATCTGGCTTACCTGAGAAAGCTTGGTACCGGGTACAGGGGCTGGTGAGAGTCACGTGAGGTTCAAGTACCTGTAATTGTGGCTGTAATGAATGTTCATCTGCACAGCCAAGTGTCTCTTTATTCCAAGGTACATAATACATAGGTACATATTGTGTTGTGTAGGTGTATTAAGTATCGGGGCTTTATGTACCTACATATGCACCTAGTATATAGTGTATTGTATTTAAGAGTTGCTAGGTAGGTACTACCTGGTACTACAACGAACGAAGTAGCTACGCAGTATTTCGCTATTACCCTATCAACATAAATATGTCCATATTAATAATAATACCTACTCCGTCCACTTTAGCAAACGCTGCAAGTTACAAGCATTTGTTCATCTCTCATCTTTCATTCGCCCAGACTAAACCCTGCGCCGCTCTTGAAACGCTACGGAATTTCTATCCAACGCTTTACGATTGGTCCCTTCAGAAATCTGAGACCAGGAGACGCCCCCCGTCTTTTGTTTTAATCTGACTTCTACCGGGCAATAATGCCGGGGAATATTTCATAGCATGTCCTACACTAGTGTACGCAGCACGAATACCCCGTACGTATACCCCTATCCCATGAAAAACATCCCTCCTCACGCCCTGATTCGAGATCTGTTGTAATTCATCGCATATGGATTCTAATGTATTAACAGACCTTTAAGGTGTGTGGATGGGTATTAATAGTGCCTCGATATGGTATGTGCGAGTCACTTCATAGGGGCTTCAAAGGTAATATCAATCACGTACTAACTAATAGTTATATATCCTATTTAAACAAGCTCGTTAACTAAAGATCCTCAGGGTTTCAACTCTTGGTCGACCCCGTCCTCATCACCTTGCCTTGCTATGGTCGCAGTGGAAAGCTATGATGGGTTGGCTGTGGTTGATATCATAGACCGTGAAGCTGGCACACTGTCGAGAGGCTTCGTCAGCACATCGTAGCGAAGTGCCATTCTCTGGAAGTCGGCATGGGGCTCAAAACCCCTGCATTAGTTTTCCGAGCTCCCTATCCATTAACATTCTTCTACACAGTATACGTCTACCCTCCACGCTCCTTAATACAAATTCGCCATGCCACACATCATCTGTCTTGCAAAGGTTCTAGTGGATCTCGCTTCGACTATCCATGGGGAGCATGACGAAGCAGATCCAATTCGAATCAATGGCCCCGCCGTCCATCTGGCACTCGAGACAGATTGCGCATCACGTCCGGGGTTGACCTTGGCTAGCTAAGCCAGAGCTTGTTTCTGATCTCCATTTGGATCGAATGATGGCCGGTCTGGTTTGGCCATCCCCCCCTTTTTTCATTCCTTTTATTTGCGAATTTTAACTTCAAAAAGAGAGCTCTTGGCTCTCGTCTGTTCTCTTTTCTATACTTCAACTCTCACGAAGTTCGTTGTCTGAGACAACTTCTATTCAGCAGTTGCTTTATTTCGGTTCTTTCTTCTTCTTTTCGTCTCTCCTTCCCTGTGGGTATTCTTTGGCAACGCCAACCTTCTTTGTATATTCCTTCGCCTCTTAACCCGTACGTCCTGGTTCAACCACTAGCCAAGGCTGGGTTTATTCTGCGTCACTTTTTTCGTCTAGTCCACCTGGCGTGGTCGTTTTATATTATCATTTACCTATTCTTTACTTCTCTTCCCGACGATATATAGAAAGATGCAGTCCTTTACGAAGTTGCTCTTTATATTTGGCCTTCTCGCCTTTGCTTCTGCCTCCCCGGCTAGGGTTCAAAAACGAGGCGTATACAAGGTCGAGCGTGTCGCAAACCCGAATTATACCGGCCGCAATGGACCTCGGGCTCTGTTGAAAACATTGCGGAAATACCGAATGCCAATTCCGGCTTCGGTGGCAAGTGCTGCTCAGCAGCAAAGCGAAATGATCTCGAAGCGGCAACAATCGCGTAGGAAAGGAAAGGGGAAAGGTCGCGGCGGTAATAACGCAGGTGCTGGTGCGGCTGCAGCGACCGGCCAGGCAGCTACTGGATCTACAACGAACGGAACTGGTCTCGTGACGAATACCCCCGAAGCTAATGACGTCGAATACCTTTCTCCCGTAAATATTGGCGGCCAGACTCTAAACCTCGACTTTGATTCTGGCTCGTCAGACCTATGGGTCTTTAATACGCAACTCAGCAGCGCAGCAACTCAGGGTCATACAGTTTATGACCCTAACCAGTCCAAAACTTTTGCTCTCATGCAAGGTGCCTCATTCGAGATCTCGTACGGTGATGGTTCAGGTGCTGCCGGAAACGTCGGTACCGACACTGTTGATATCGGCGGTGCTACCGTTACAAATCAAGCCGTGGAGCTAGCCACTGCCGTATCGACGTCTTTCGTCCAGGATACCAGTAACAATGGCCTGCTCGGCCTTGCTTTCAGTACTCTGAATACCGTACAGCCGGCACCGCAGAAGACGTTCTTCGACAATGTCATGTCGTCGCTGGCCGAGCCTTTATTCACCGCCGATCTCCGCGCCCAAGCAGCAGGTGCTTATGAATTTGGTGCTGTGGACACGAGCAAGTTTACCGGCGCCATGACGTGGGTTCCCGTCAACACGACAGATGGTTTCTGGCAGTTTACGAGCGAGCAGTTCGCCGTCAACGGTGGCACTGCCCAGACTTCTACGGCTGGTGCGCAGGCGATCGCTGACACGGGCACTACTCTTATGTTGGCCGATAACGCCGTGGTACAGGCATACTATGCACAGGTCAACGGTGCGGTGAACGATCAGACACAAGGGGGCTTCACGTTTCCCTGTAACTCACAGCTACCCGATCTTCAGATAGACGTCAGCGGAAACATGGCAACCGTCAAGGGCACCGACATCAACTTTGCCCAAGTTGACGATCAAAGTATGTTTATATTCCTTAAATCTAGAAAAAGACGTAAGTGTATCTTGCTAACTAGTAATAGCTTGCTTCGGTGGTTTACAAGCTACAACGGCCGGTTTACAGGTGTATGGCGACATATTTTTCAAGAGCAACTTCGTCGCTTTTAACGGCGGCAACAACTCGCTCGGGTTTGCGCAGCACGTCTAGATATATATATTATATCTGAACCGCATACAAATTCTCTTTAGAGCTATGATGAAGAGATGTACATACCGATTGGAGACTTTCATTGGCAAAAGAGACATGTTAAGATAAGGTAGATTGGGGTGAATATGTGAATATATAGGGCCTACGGGATTCATTAGGCCGGTTCAGAATCGGAATGATACTTGTATATACCTGAATTTTAAAAGAATCTTTATACAACTGGCACTGAATAGAATGCAACTTCAACGTCAGTCAGTTCTCAATGCAAAATGTAATGATTACAGTATTTTCGTAGCTACGAGAATATTGGAATTTAGTCGTGTATTCTTGACTACCTGGTAGAAGACGATGTGTAAAAGTCTAATATTACCTATAAATAGTAATACATACTAACCTCTCTTCTATCTCTTCTATACACTATGCTAGGTATATAGAAGCCGCTAAATAAAAGATATCGACTCAATAATATGTACTCTGTGCATTACCTGTAACATTGAAGGAGGTATAATTCAAACAATGAACGTACGCATATTCGTATTAATCAAAATACCTATGTACTCGTATGACTTGAAACACTCCTGAAGACGCGGCCTCACCGTGGTAGCACTGTTCAAATTAGCGCCTTTTGATGTTACATCTACGTAAGTATCTTATAAGGTTAAATAATTTTATTGGTCCACTGGTTGACAACGTCTGTAACTTCAGTCTTAGGTATAAATCCGTAGCTCCTCTATATGAACAACTATACGTTATTGCTCCTGTTATGTACTACATGTAGTGTAGGTATATAGACGTAACGTACATGAGGAACGCTAGGTACATATTGACATGTACATTATGTATGTACTAGGTACCTACATGACATCGTACTTGCAAGAAGGCCTCGGCTTCCTGATCCGAGAAAATACCTACCTGGTATACTACCTATGTACAACCAAACAGTTGACGACTCATGATCAACTTGAATGTATGTAAGTAAGTACATAATGTAGCACTATTACTTAACACCAGCTAGAAGAATCACTAACCTAAACCCTCAATAGTCTATATGTTGTACCGTACTTATATGTATGTGCCTGTACTTACATATCCAATGTAACTTAAACGTAAGGACATTCAAGACAGTTAATATACCTAGGTCTGAGATATTTCAATGTTAGTACGAGGTAGTTTCTAAAGGCACATACATACGTGCTGTAAGTATTACATCATACATGTACATATACATGTTTGCATTCAAATGCATGATGTACGAAATGTAGGCACTTGTTGACTTACACGTGGAATTTAATCTCGAGCTGAATTGTAACATAATGTGTACAAAATCAAACATTACCTGTAAGTATACCTCCTATACGGTAGATTAGGTACATAAGGTATAGCACGACCACCCATCAGGTGTGTATTGACTGAAGTAGGTACATGTACACACGCACGTGGTACGTATCAAATGGTGGCATATTACATACATGTAGGTATAGGTACCCTTGAGTCGAGCATAGGTGGATTAATGGGAGCAAACTTTGGTGTGTGCTACTATGTATATATATGTATTCTCTGTAACAATGGACACATGCATAAACTTATGGTATGTACTTATCTCTTATTATTATAGACATTATGTACATAATATTAGGTGCAGTTATTTAATGATACCGGTATAGTATGTGCTACATATGTGTACCTGGCGTGCATGTGCCTACATAATGTACCTACGTAATAGATGCATGTGTATTGATAGAAGTTGTTTGGCAGGTGTACGCAGGACTTCACGCAAGAAGGAGCACATGATCGGGGTTTATATATTAGATTATAAACTAGTGTGGGACAGTGGGACTGTACATAGTAAGCTACGTAATAGTATGCAGACACTTGACCGACCCACGTCCTCCATGCCTCTTTCAAACATATCACCGAGACTGCAAGACCAAAGTATCATACGAATTTATCTGATCCGGTTTAACGTTATCTGATCCGCTCTCAGGTGGAGAGGACGTCCGTACTAACGGAATGGAATCCATAAATAGCGTCCTAAAGCTAAAGAGGGAATGTTGCTTTCTACTACCACCACCACCACTACTACTACTGCTACTACCACCACCATAACCACTACCAATACCACCACCTCAATACTTACCGTAGTGAGCTCCCTCGGTGACCACCCTCTCGTGCCTATCCACCTATCCACCTATTCGCCTATCCTCCCATCCTAGCAGGATTAGATCGTGGACGAAGTAGCTGCCGTAGTCGGCGAGAATGGGCACAGGTATGGATCCCCTCCCCTCCGAAAAAAAAAAAAGCTTGCTGCGGCCTTTTCGCTTACTTACACGGTACCTTTCTAGGTTTCGTCGTCTAGAATCCCTTGAATGAAAGATTAGCAGCTGGTTGTGCGTATTGTGCAACGCTTTATAAGTCCCCTGGAACCCACCACTCCAACCAAGTATGCCAGACTCGGCCACTCTAGCGCATTCAAGTGCTGGTCATCGAATGGAATACTGTTGCCGCCTTAAACTTGACAATGAGCCAGACGGGCGCAGATATCTCGTACACGGAGTCGGTTCACACCGATGAAGGTGTTTTGAGCGGACACTTTACAACTCCGCCTACGGACGTTGAGGAAGACGGCCTAACAGCGGAGCAGTTGGAACAAATATGGGATTGGAACGTCCTGGTTCCCCCGAACTTGAAGATTTGTATGCATAAGCTGGTAGCAGAGCAGGCAAAGAAAGAGCCCAGTCGCCTAGCTGTTCACTCGTGGGATGGCACATTTACGTACCACGACGTCGACTCGAAATCAGACCAGTTTGCAGCCCACCTTATATCGGTCGGCGTTGGGATGGGCTCGATTGTGCCCTTATGTTTTGAGAAATCGAAATGGACCGTCATAGCCGTATTAGCTATCATGAAATCTGGGGCGACTTTCGCGTTGATGGATCCGAGTCAGCCGGAAGGAAGATTGCGTACCATCGTCGAACAGACTGGTGCTTCTACTATCGTGACATCAAGATTGCAGGAGGGTCTCGGTCATCGCATCGCACCAGAAGTGGCACATGTTACTTTATCAAGCGAGCAGTTCAGTAATTATAACACCTCCTCGAGCTTGCCTTCTGTGCCGACGACTATGAATCTTTATGTGCAATTTACATCAGGTAGCACGGGGAAGCCGAAGGGTGTTGTAATAACTCATGAGAACTACTCTAGCGGAGCGATACCACGCGCAGACATAGTCGGATATCGTACACACTCGCGGGTTCTTGATTTCGCATCGTATGCCTTTGACGTTTGCATCGACTGTATGCTCTGCACGTTATCGGTCGGAGGTTGCCTGTGCATTCCCTCAGATGCCGACCGGGTCAACGACCTGAGCGGCGCCATACGGAAGATGAATGTCAACATGGCTCACATGACACCTTCGGTCGCCCGCGTCCTAGATCCCGATATCATACCTTCGCTCTCAGTGCTTGGGCTAGGAGGAGAGGCCATATCTACAGGCGATGCAGCCGCCTGGAGCCGGCACACAAAAGTCATCAATGCGTATGGCCCTTCCGAGTGTACGGTTGGTTGTGCTGTAAATGGCGACGTTGGTGCCGAGAGTCAAAAGACACAAGTCAGTATCGGTAAGGGGGTTGGAGGAACGCTCTGGATTGTTGATCCCTCTAACTACCACTGTCTCATGCCAGTAGGCGCTGTTGGTGAGCTTCTGGTCGAAGGTCCAATAGTAGGTCCGGGGTACTTAAACGACCCCGAGAAGACGGCCGCGTCTTTCATCAATGACCCAAAATGGCTTCTTGTCGGGAGCTCGCAGCACAGTGGCCGCAGAGGGCGGTTATATAAGACCGGCGACCTTGTAAGATATGACCAGGACGGGACGATTGTTTTCATTGGTCGAGGCGATCAGCAGGTAAAGCTACGCGGCCAGCGGATCGAACTTGCAGAGATAGAGTATAATATGAAAGACAAGCTCCCGCCGGCAATTCGTGTCGCCGCCGAAGTCATTAAGCCTGGAGGGCCAGCCGGCGAACCGACTTTGGTCGCGTTTATCGCGGAGCGGGCTGGGCTTGTGTCAGACTCGGAGTCTCTCCTTGGCTCGTTGTCTCCACGAATACAGGATCCTCTCGTGAGCATGAACAAGTCCCTTTCTGAACATCTGCCGATATATATGGTGCCAGCGGCGTATATTCCACTGCAGGTAATGCCTCTGTTAGTGTCGGCGAAGACGGATCGTAAACGCCTACGAGAGTTAGGACATTCGTTGAGTCGAAAAGACATTGCCGGGTTCGCCGCGGCGACAGTTCCTAGGAGAGAGACATCAACCGCAATGGAAAAGAGACTCGCTCAGTTATGGAGTCAGATCCTCGATGGACAGGACGTGGAAATCGGTGCCCATGATAATTTTTTCAACTTAGGGGGCGACTCGCTCCGCGCGATGAAGCTGGTAGCTCGCGCCCGAACACAAGACATTGCGCTTACGGTCGCCGCTATTTTCGCTAACCCAGTGCTTGCGGATATGGCTCTCGTCGCGAGACCCGACTCCCTCCAATCAAACGCTGAGATTCCTCCATTCTCCCTTCTGAGTAACCAATGGCCGAAGGAGTCTGCCCGGAGAGAATGTGCTACCCTCTGCGGCATCGATCCGTCAAAGATCGAAGACATCTACCCATGCACACCTCTGCAAGAGGGTCTCATGGCTTTATCTGCTAAAATTAATGAAGCGTACGTCGCGCAACGCGTGGTCGCGCTCGCGGACGAGGCAGCGGCGCGGGATCTCTCGAATGCTTTCGCTCACGCGTCTGCGAACAGCGCGATCCTGCGCACAAGGATAGTACAAACCTCGCGCTACGGATTAATGCAAGTCGTTGTCGAAGGTGACTTCGATTGCAAGTGGCTACATGAGCAGAGTCTTGACGATTATTTGGTGCAGGATAGGAGTGACCCCATCCAGCTAGGCAAGCCTCTTGTTCGATACGGGGTTGTCTTCAACGATAAATCTACAGGAAAGTCGCATTTTATCCTAACGATGCATCACGCCCTATACGATGGGTGGTCTATGCCTCTAGTGGTCGAACGAGTCAAAAGAGCGCATAGTGGTCTTTTGACTGAGCGACCAGCAGAATTTAAACACTTCATAAGCTATCTCGTTAACACGGATCGCACCAAGTCCGAATCTTACTGGCGGGAACGGCTAGACGGCGCCAATGGCGACCAGTTTCCCGCTCTCCCCTACTCCGGCTATCGGCAACAGGCAGATTCTCTGCTAGAACACTATGTACAAACAGAAAAGCCGAGCAGCGGGATAACGATTGCTACTGTAATACGGGGAGCATGGGCCCTTCTAGTTTCAACTTACACAGCATCAAACGACGTGGTGTTTGGCGAGACACTCACTGGACGCAATGCCCCGATTACAGGGGTAGATCAGATTGAAGGGCCTATGATTGCCACGGTGCCAGTCCGAGTAGCCGTTAGCCCCAATGCAACCGCAAAGGAGTATCTACAAGAGATCCATAACCAGTCTACTATCGGGATCCCTCACGAACATTTCGGCCTACAACATATCAGGCGCTTAAGCCCAGACGCCCGAGATGCGTGCGAGCTGAAAACCGGCTTAGTACTACATCCCAATATAGATATCGACTCGGAGACACCTAATGAGCAGCAACCAGCAGATAGCCTTGTCCCAGCCGGCGATGAGGAGGCGGCACAGGAGGCTCTTAATTTCAATACGTACGCTCTGATGTTGGTGTGCTCTCTAGATCCACGGGGTTTCCTGATCATGGCCAGCTTTGACTCCAAGACGGTTGCCAGTCTGCAGATGGAAAGGATGCTACACCAACTGGGAAATATTACGCAGCAGCTCATCAAGTACCCCGACGCTAAATGCAATCAACTTCAGCTCCTTACCGAGGAAGATATTGCCGAGCTCTCTCGCCTAAGTCAGGGTAGTGCGACTAGCACTGCTCTCTCTACTCTACTCCCGACTGATTGCGAAGCATCTGAGACATGGATTGTCGATCCGGGCGATCTAGAGCGCTTGCTCCCTCTCAACGCGATAGGAGAACTCTTAATACGGTGTTCTAGCGACCCTGGCCTGGAGCCGATTCCACCTCCTCAGTGGATTGACCGGAATAACGATCAGAACCAATTTTATAGAACTCGTAAGCTGGCCAAATATGATGCGAATGGGGCCATAACCTTCATCAAACAGACGAGCATTAAGAGAGCACCCGTTACCACCTTACAACAGAAGCACGTGCCAATTACTTCAACAAAGCAGAATAGTCTACGACAGATCTGGGTGCAGATTTTGGACATGGATGAGGACGATATAGGGTTAGACGACAGCTTCTTCCAGCTTGGGGGCGATTCGATCGGGGCCATGAAGATCGTGTCGGAGCTTAGAGTTAAGGGTCTAGAACTTACCGTTCCTGAGATTTTTGATCATGCGACGCTATATGATATGGCCATGGTCACGAGGGTAATGAAACAGGAAGCGGCTGGATCGGCCGAGTTGCTATCATCTCCATTTTCATTACTTGACGTCCCGGACGTAGAGAAATTCATCGCCGAAGCGATCCGGCCGCAGCTTGCTCCAGGGGACCATACGATTGAAGATATTCTCCCGGCACGGCCACTCCAAAAAATCGCGGTTAAAGGTACAACCCAGCTTCCTCGGTTCTCTACACGGTATGAGCTATTTCACTTGGATGGGTACATTGACGAGGAAAGGCTTTTCAAGAGCTGCCGGGACCTCGTCGCCCGTAGTGAAATCTTGCGGACAGTGTTCGTAGAAATTGCAGGAGAATGCATCAGCGTCGTCCTTGAAGCGCTGGAGGTCGCGATCGACCGGTACGAGGTAGAGGGAGATGTGAACGCTTTCGTACATCAATTGTGTGACCTCGACGTCCAGACTAAGATGCCCTTAGGCTCCGCTTTCGTTAAATTCATGTTCGTCCAGGGGAAAAGGCCCGAACAAAGCTGTCTTATCCTACGCATCTCACACGCGCAGTACGATGAAGTGTGTCTGCCACGACTCATACACCAGCTCGCGGGTATATATAACGGCACGACCACTGAAGACCCCCTGCCGTTCTCGTCGTTCGTGTATTACGTGCTCAAAAAGGGCCTTCAGTCTAGTATCCCTTACTGGAGGGAACTGTTGGCTGGCAGCACGCCCTCGATCTTGCGCCCGGCATTACCATTAACATCTCGAGTCCCCGCCGCCGTTTCTCGCACGCTCGATATCTCAGCACGAACACGGGAGATCACGGTAGCCACGCTCCCGACGGCTGCTTGGGCACTTTGTCTAGCGCGGCGACTTAAGAAGCACGATGTCGTGTTCGGCGAGGTGGTCAGCGGTCGCGGTGTTGACATGCCGCACGCCGACACCGTCATCGGTCCCACATGGCAGTATGTCCCCGTGCGTGTCAAGTTTGAGGAGGGCTGGCGTGCCGTCGACCTTCTGCGTCATGTGCAGCGACAGCACGTTTCTAGCGCCCCACACGGGTGTGCAGGACTTACAGAGATTTTGCAAGGCGCCGACGACGAGTTCTCCGGTTGGCCGGAGGATGCGGACTGGTTCGACTCAGTAGTACACCAGGACGTGTCGCATGTTGAGGAGCTAGAGCTTGGGTTCGGCGGGGAGAACGGGGAGAACGGTGAGAGAGGAGCGAAGTGTCGCCTTGAGACCGTATATCCGCATGTTGAACCGCTGCGCGAGTGGAAGGTCCAGGCATTTATCAATAACGATAGCATGACGCTTGAGATCGTCACGTTCCGGGACTGGATAGGGGTCGCTAGTGAACTACTGGACGAGCTAGAGGTGATTCTAGAGGTGCTGGTGAGAAGGCCATACGAGGTGGTTTTCCCATCATAGGTGCATGGGGTGGTGTCACATAGGTACCTACCTCTTATATAGGACTAGAGGCTACCTTATCACGTTAGCTGTTCTCAGGGTAGTGTGCGTCACGCGTTAGATACCTCTACTCATAACACGAAAGTTTGTACATGTGTAGTGCTAAGAACCTCCCGACATTCTAGCTAACAAATGTGACTATTAACTATAGCTTGTGGCTTATTGGCTTTCGTCAAGAATATAAAAGGTATAGGAGGTAGATGTACGTATATACTCTTCTATAATCAATGAGTTACGCACTTGGAGTACATATGTGCTCATCTTCTAGGCGGGTCGGGTTTTCAACACGCGCAACGCATGAGATAGCCACTAGATTCGATATAGGTTGGATATCTTCATTGTAAGCCTAACAAGGAACAGGTCAACCTGTCAATGATTAACGTATACACGAACACCGCCTTGAAATGCTATACTAGTAAGATTAAGGAATCGAAAATACAAATCCGTTGTCCAAATCAAAGCATTGAACCAATGCCATCCTAGAAACGTCAACCCTCGCTTGTGAGTAGGTACCTACTCAACGCCTTAGGTATTAGATTATGTCCTTCAAGAGTCACGGACGCTTATATTCTTGCGTATGCAGGCTTTTCGTCGGCTCTCGCCTTTCTTCTCCGATACGAGTCTCGGTAATTGTACCGCTCATATGTACCGAACGCGTAGAACCCGAAGCCTATCAGCAGCCAGATGCTGGTGAGAATGAGGCCTACGGGGAAGATTAGGATGTTCACCCCGGGTAAGACGAACGCGACGGTGCCGTTGTGCAACTGAGAAGTGATGGCGTCGACCGCCACCGAAGCGAGCGTAAAGTCTGACATGACCACATCACTTGAGAAGATACCATTGACAAAGGCGGCTTCATTCGAGGACACATTTGTGCTCACTTGCTGACCGGCTGAATTCTTGCCTGTCAGCACGACAGTAGGCATCACCAAAGCTTCTAGCACACCCCTATTGAATGATGAGCTTCCACAATATATGTTATCACATGCGGTATGAATGATTAGGTGCTTACATTGTCATAGGCTGCGACATCTGCGACTTATCTATCTGACCCACAAACATGTAGGACTGGAGGAGCGTAGGCGAGGAGTCCTCCCGCTTTTCCACATCCCGGCTTTTAACCCCCGGATCGACTGGCGAGACAGAGGCGCCGCTGTACTGTAGTCCGACTGAGATATCCTGCGGAGGGATGCTCTCGAAATCGCCAGCAGGTGTTGATATTTGGAAGAGGCGCAGATCGGCCATAAATGCGCCAGTATTCGTATCGAGGCTATACAGATTATAACAGACAGCTGCGCCTGAGGGGTTGGAAGCAGTTATGAGCTGAGATAGCGTCGACATGCAGGCAGCTATAGTATCTGTGTCCCACTGAGTCATGTTCGCTGACGAAGCACTTATGGTGGTAGAATTGGCTTGTCGTTTTTCCAACAGGCCGTCGACCACATTATCTAACCTCGCCTCTAACATTCCCGTACGTGGATCCAGCACTCCCATCACTATGGGCTCCAGACCGGCCAGCGCCGACGAGGCAAATAGCGATACCAGGACGACACCTACCCAAACCATTTTAGGCAAGATTCCCCCTCGCATTAAGAATTGTAATGGAATCAAGTGAGTAATCAAGTGAGTTCTGTGTCTTTCTGAACGTGACAGAAAGCCCGGCCGGCGGTAGAGGAAGATTAAATAAATATACCAAAAAGTGTCTGGAAACTTTCCGTGTCGTAGTGTGTTGTTTCGTTTCGTGTCGTGGCGTAACTAATAAACCTCACTGAGTGAAGACTCAGAGAGTTGACGATCAATGGAAGACCTGGTGTGAAGAAAAGAAAAGTAGGGACACGATAATGGAATTGATGAAATTGACGGAATTGATGAAAATGATGAAAATGATAAAAGTGAAAATGAAAATAATGAATATAAGGGACCTGCCCACTAAAAGGAAGGAATGATTATTATGTTTTGTCTGGGTTATGATAATTTACATACGACGTATGTAGTATCGTAAAAGGAAAGAGAGAATGAACATGAAGATAAAATCATATCAACTCATTACCACATACATAATGTATAGAGTGGCTATGTATGTATGTAACCGACTTGGATACATACATAAGGTACTACATACATGTAATGTACTATTATATGAGACAAGGGTCCCACTCCAAAGCTCCATGTCCTCAAGACCCGCTTGATACCCGCTTGATACCCATACCTACAGGTACATAGTATATCAGGTACCTTGATAACATTGATAACAAGGGGAGCATAGAGCAACTTGAATCTTTAAAGTTACCTACCTACCTATATAAGGTACCGTTGACTTACATCAATCATGCTTATAAGTTTATGTACCTAGGAGGTAGGTATGTACCTAAGCTATACGGAGATCAGGACATGGAGCAAGCCCTTGTCAATGTATCATACTCGATCTGCGACAACGAGCCTCATGTCATGACACATATCGAGTATATACGATGCATATACTAGTATATACTAGTATAGTATATATGTATGCATAAAAGCCACCACGCCGAGACTGGTTTTATTTACGCTAAGATGTAGCATCACGTCGGCGCAAAACGAGCGAATGAGAAGACGAGAGAGCAAAAGAATTTCAGTTGTTAAAGATGTATACATACATATTAGAAGGTACTTGGGGTAAATATATGTATTGCGTATTTATATTCTATTAATGAATATGTACGATATACGGGACCTAGTGTATGTATAACGCAGGCCTGGCGCTTTGATGTTCCTAGCCCCTGACTCCTGATTCCTCAACATTGTCGGATCGCCTGACGATGTAACGTTGAAGGTTGGAAGAGAACATTAGAAAGAGAATAACTTAAGATGCTGAAACAAAGCGCACGCGGCATTATTAAATCAAGGTTAACATTTTAGCCAATCAAGATTCACCTTTTAACTTTTCTTTTTCTTTTTTCTTTTTTATTGCCTTTTGTTTTTCTTTTCAAATAATGTACATTATATTTAATTTTATTTTTCATTGTATAAATCGTTACTGAAATATCTACTCTTGTTTAGCTATTATTAAGTCGCTATTAAATCGTATTTATAATAATTCAATGTGGATCGTCGTCTGCGTAGCCGCGTGACTTATACCTAATGATTTAAGGCTTACAAGTATGTTTTAACCGATATATTTGATGAAAACCGATATCAATATCGCCGGCCATCCATATATAAATTTTCTTTCCTTTCTATAAAAATAACTAAAGCTGAGAGACCGTGTCTAAATGTACCTAATATTATACATACTACATCTATTCGTACACCTTTTTCTATTAATGCCGTTCCGATCACCCGATGCATTCCGAACTGATACCTCTCTGCTACCTACCTGATGATATGATACATGTACAACGTAGGTATAGGTAGGTAGGGGTATTCATTATTATGTCATACACTACATGTATCTCGGCCATGAATTAATACATGTACCTACATATTCATAACACTGAACCTAAAGGAGGATGTACAGATGTCTATCCATCTGTTGTATTATATAATGCAACCCAAATACCTTACGACACTTTGAACCCTTCATGCTATTACAACTTACGAGCTCTTAAATCCAATCCGCCCTTGCCCGAGGGATGATGCAGTATATGCTTCAATATCAAGCATAATACATGATTCAGAGAAAAGAAAAAGAAAAGAAAAGAGGACAGCAGTCATCCCAGAATCCCCTACAAAAGCTCATCCCTATCTCCTATTTCCCCCCGATAAATTTGATCAAGTTGTAGACCCGTGGCGCCCGAGTCCTGGCTACATGGTCGATATTTGCAAATATGAGGTAGCTACCTACAATCGACCAGAACCCGAATATGATAGAAAGGGCGAAGGCCAGCTTCGCTTTAATGACCTTGGAGAGGATACATTGTTGTACGGGGGTGCTGAGAAATGGCCAGTTCGCGATAGGCATCTTCGAGTTGTCGGTCTGCTTGTTTTGTTCGAACTTCTCAATCGTATCAAGCATCTGCCAGGCTGCTTTGTTGCTGATTCTCTCCCACGTGGCATCGCAAGCAAATGCGCGACCCGCTAGGGAAAACTGTTCGCGAAGTTTCGAATCTCGGCCAAGTTTCTGCACCTTCTGAACAAAGTCCTCCAAGTCGTTGGGAGGGACAAGAAATCCTGTCTTGCCATGGTCGATAATGTCGCTCGGCCCGCCTTGGTCTCGCGCGACGATCGGTACGCCGCTTGCCATGGCCTCCAAGACCACCAGTCCAAACGTTTCAGTAACGGAGCAGTGTAGGAAAATGTCAGCTGATGCGTAGTGTGCCATCAGCTCTTCCCCGACCTTGAATCCGACGAAGATCACTTTCTTCTTCTCATTCAATGGTCCAAACATCTCCTTCACTTCCTGTACGACGACCGGGTTTCGATTTCCGCCGACTACGACGAGTTTGAAGTCCATCCCTCTCTTATCTAATTCTATGGCTACCTGTGCAAGGAAACCAAACCCCTTCTCTCCTGCCAGCCGCGAGCAGGTAAATAGAATAAGCTCTGCATTTGGTGCCAGCCTCCTCCTCACTTCCTGGCTTCTCTTTGCAGGGTTAAACCCCTCAGTGTCGACCCCTCGTCTTAGAATCTCCATCTTGTCCGACGGCACTTTCGCGACTTCGGTCAAGTATTTCTTGACGAACGTGCTCGGGTAGAATACCGTCTTGATCGACGGGTGACGGAAGAGGTAACCTTGTACAAAGCCGAAAACATGATTCGCTACGTCACCTAGCGGCCAGGGGAATAGCACAGAGCAGTATCCTGCCAAGTCTGTCTGAAAATTACATATAACGGGAACCTGCAACTCGTTCGTGTATTGTCGTAACTGCAACATCACTTGAAAGCCGAGGGAGGCAGGACTGGCTAGGTAAATGAGGTCCGGCGGCCCCCCAAACGTCCGCCTATAAAGCTCGGAAAGTCGTACGGGATATGCCACGGAAAGCTCGGGGTTGAACGGTAGAGGGTACCCCGTCAGCCGCACTTCTTCGACGTACGGCAACGCTCCACCGTCGGAAGAGCTGACGGGACTAAAAATATCTACTTTGGTATGATTATATGGCGCGACCACTGAGACAAGCGCTCCATGGGAACGTAACTGGTCTACCAGTGCCTTAGTCGTACGCGATACACCGTTTACCGGACCAAGGCTCTCTGTACATAGTAGGATGCGTTTTTTACGCAAACCGAGCGGAAAGACGTCTAGGTCGTGATAGCCCTTCTCCATCGTTATAAGGGTCCCTAAATCGTCGTGTAACAACCGTTATTTTTTTTTATTTTTTTTTTTAAAAAAAAGAATAGACAAGAAGTATTTGAAGCTGTACTATGAGGGGGGTTTGCCGTAATTGATACTAGCAAACTACTTTCGTTCGCAAATAAAAAGATACCTTATTATTATAAGGAAGAGGTTTTTCCTGGCAAGTATATGTAAGTATAAGAACCAATGAAATGGTCATGAGGAGAGGATGAATGAACAGCTTCGAAGCTCCCTAGTGCGATGTAACCAAAGAGATACTGGTAGAGGTGTGCTGATTTTCAATGGTATAAAAGCAACGAGTGTATACCTAATTTTTGTCCACATAAATGTTCTTGTGACAATTGTCTGTCCAACAGATACGTCAAAACGTTCATTATGTGAGATGCTCTTGTGACGCATATGCCATTTCAAGGTCTGGTGCCTGCTGTCAAATGGTGGCAACTCAAGACGCCTCGACGCCTCTACTAGGTACATATATAAGGTATCGCTAGGATTCGCCCTGTCAGCCACAAAATACATGTAATACCTATTCCCCACCAGAGCAGAGTTGGCAACGTGTAGGTTTTTATTTTTATTTTTATTTTTAATGATTGTGGCCTTAGGATGGTGAATAGATTGTATTGACCAACGACTAGTTATCCGCCCTTTTTTTTTACCTTTCCTTTTCCTTTTCTTTTGTTTTGTCCTTTAGTCCTTGATATAAGCAAATGACCATCCTAACTTACATGTTTAGCCACCACATTTATAATGCCCATCGTCTCTTTACTACGAACCATAATAACGTGACAGTAAATAGGGGGGCCTTTTTTTAGGTGGTATCCAATGTTTGTGTTAAACTCGAAATAGTACTTGATATTGACATATGTACGGATTATTAGTGTTGCCTTTAAAGACTTTAATTGTTCCACATAATTCGTAACTAAATTAATTAACTTTCGAATGTTGGAAAGTTTGTTTTTTCTTCTTCTTTGCGTTTGCTCCCGATTTAAATTGGTCCAATGACAGGCTCAGGCAGTAACACACGCAAAGGTGTCATCTCACCAATTACAACTTTCTCTGGGAGCACATTGTCTCAACATGGACATCTCTGACCCACTTCAGTCCCGGCAAACAGGTACAAGTGAATCCGGGGTCATACTACATGTACATCGAAACCATCAACATTGAAGTTATACCTGTGGACGTAAGTACCTACATACCCCTAACGTCCTTATATATAAAGTTTGCAATTATTTTTGGTATCGTATGTGTGAGGTAGTTTAGGTACTTTTACTTTCACTTGGCAGGATGATCTTCCATTTCCCTCTTAGTATCTTTTTTTTTCTGGCGTGGGGGGTTTGTTTTTTCAACATGATATAAAGAGAACGGTACAGGGTAAATATCTCTACACAGTAAGGGAGGGAGGGGTCGAGAAAACGTCACATGCCCCCTCTGACTATCATCTGGGACTACATGCACCTACATAAGTAGAGTATCGCACGCGTTTATCATGTACGAATTAACATCCGCATTAGACCCTCGTGTGTATGGTACGCTTATCGGTTGGTTATTATCTACCTCTACCTAAGAATATCCACGCTATGAATTTAGACCGATCAATAGTCACTATTCTTTCCTCATTCCTGTCCTTTGCTTAATACCTTGAGCCTCTTTATTTCTTCCCCCCACGTTACCATTTTAGAAGGCAGCTAGGGTTGGACACTGTTCTAGAAATACAGGTAATAAACTTATAAGCAACATATGACAGAGCAACGTGTACTATGTACATAGGTGTATGAGTCTATGCAGTTGCAGGCTACACTAGGTACATATATGTAACATTAATCGTACTTAGACTCATGAACAAGTCGAAAAACTATGATATTCATGTACATACCTACTTGTTATACGCCATTATCAATATACATATATAAGGGAGGTATCTATACATATTACCGAGCTTCATACTATATTAATATAGGCAGGTAAGTATTGGGTGTATATAACCCTTATCAGTATAAGCAAAATGTACCGACTTATTACCTATCTATCAGATTGTTACCCACCCAGGCACCATTTGGCAAGTCGCTGGGGGGAGGAGATACTACTTAGACTAGGGATGCTACTTAGGATAGATGTAGGAAATTCCTTGAAGCCTTGCGGGTAGTTAAGTGGCATGGGCAAAATACAAATTATGTACTCTCTGTTGGCCTGTATGTGCACGTATATCGCGACATATGCTCACAATAGTATTTGATGCTAACAGGTGTTATGCCTACATGTAGGTATGTACGATTAGATCATACATCTGCTATCAATGGTAACGAGGACTATAGGTACCTAGGTACCTAATGTATCTACGTATATGTAGACTCCAGAGTCATAAATATACCTACTCAAGTACTTCAAGTTTAAAATAAATACTTACATATGTACATGTAGGTAAGTATGAATATCGACATATGTAGGTGTAGACACAACGTGGTGTGCGTATAAGTTAACAAGTGTTGGAGACATCAGGTAATCTTATACATGAAGTACTTGTATATACCGACATGAGCTTACATACATGTATACCTACCTCCTACTACCTCATATGTATTTAGAAACATACCGGTATAATTATATGCTCAAAGTTTATTAGTAGACTACGACCCCGAATCCTTGAATAAACGCCCGTTGTTCCTACCTAGGTACGCAACAAACTTACGTATTATATGTAGCCTCCTAAGTACACACAAGTATGCGCCTAACATTGAACCTTCATCTTACATATATATACATGCATATACATTTCTAGCCATTATGTAAACTACAATCTACATCCTAGAATTTCCATCCCTCCCCTTCCTCCCACAATAGCTCGTGGCACATACATGTAAGTAGTTAGGTAGATGAAATACCTGTACTGACTCCAAACTCTATGTAGTCTAGATCCGCCACCTGCGTCTGTAGCAAGGGTCCCGGTAGAAGCTTGACGCGATTGCACGCCTCTTACCAAGCTCGTAGGCAAACTGCGTATTGTCTCTTGTCTTTTGAGCTTGAAGTGGCGCGGTGGTGGCGCCTTACTCTGGGGATCTGGTTTCGATCGTGTCTGGTTTCGGTCCTTATCTAAGATACTATGTAAAAAGGGTCAAGCCTTTTCTCTTACTTCTCACTTCTCGCTCTTTCGTTCATGGTTCACGATTTACGATTCACAATTCGCAGTTCGCAGCTCGCAGTTCACAGTTCACAGTTCACAGTTCACCTAGAGAAAAGTTCTTGGCTCGTCACCAGCTCGTTCACCTGCTGATGCCATATCATCGGCCTTCTTCTTCTTCTTCCACTCTAGCTGCTCATGTTACCCGTCTGTCTACCAAGCAATACGTCACGCTCCCCATACTAATTGCCTACCTCCTTCTATATCTGAGACCTCTATGACTCTATGTCTTGCACGACGATATAATCATTGATCGTGCCGGTTGTTTGACTATTTCTCAGGTCAACGTTTATTTTTTTCATTTTTCAGAATCTCGGGAATTATTCTGGTCGAGTCAGATGTTGGTTGGCTCACTCAACTCCTGATTAACACATTGCACTTGATACTTGAAATTCTAGAAAAAGAAGCAAGCAGCATTGTTCTTCGACAACCTATCTAATTGTCTCGAAATATTGAGCTCACAGTTCATTCCTGGATTTCATAAAAAATCGATCGTTAACAATAATCACCTAGTACCAGCTTCTACCACTCAGTCACTATGGGCTCTGTACAAGCGTCTCTGCTCGCTGCTATAGCTGAATGTGAAGATGGTGTTATATTTGGCGAAAGTGCTTCAACGGCCCCCACTACCCCAGATGGTAGCTCGTCATCCAGCCCTATGCTCCGTGCGGAGCTGGCCGGAGACATTGAACGGACCGTTGTACCGCAGATAGCGATGACCGCCGTCCCTACAACCGTCCAAGAAAGGAAACGCGTTGTTCGTAATATATGCTGTGTTGGTGCTGGCTATGTCGGTGAGCCGTCCCCCTACCCATGAGACGTCGTTATGACGGAATCTGTTTATCCAATCTAGTTGTGAACATGCTTTGCCGTGTGCTTCGAGACTGAAAGGTTGTATATAGGTGGGCCAACAGCCGCGGTCATCGCGTTTCAAAACCCGCAGATCCGCGTTACTGTCGTCGATAAGAATGAGCGACGGATCAGAAGATGGAATTCGAAACATTTGCCCATTTACGAACCCGGCTTAGGGGATATCGTCCGCATCGCCCGTGACGGATCCAAAAAATGTTTTTTCAGCAACGAGCCAGTCGACGCAGAAGACAAGAATCTTTTCACTCGGAATACATTCACCGTCATATCTGCCAGACAGCCAAACTTATTCTTCTCAACAGAAGTATCGCGATGTATTAGCGAAGCTGATATCGTTCTCATCGCTGTCAACACGCCGACTAAATCGAAAGGCTCTGGTGCGGGAAGCGCCACTGATATGACGGCTTTCGAGGCCGTCACTAGCGGAGTTGCGCAGTTTGCTCGACCGGGAACCATTATCGTAGAAAAGTCGACCGTTCCATGTAGAACTGCCGAGCTTGTGCGGAAAACTGTGAGCTAACCCTTTCACCCTGCTAGGGAAGAGGTTGACTCTACTAACCTTGACTCGCTGACATTTCTTACAGTTGGAGATTCATCGCCCTGGTGTTCAATTTGAGATACTTTCAAACCCAGAGTTTTTAGCTGCAGGTACCGCCATGAAGGACCTCATGTATCCCGACCGCGTACTTATCGGGTCGTCAATGACGGCATCTGGTCGACGAGCTGCCGAAGTCCTGGCTAGCGTTTATGCAAAATGGATCCCAAGATCCCGTATCATTACTACCAACGTCTACTCGTCGGAGCTATCCAAGCTCGTGGCAAACTCGATGTTGGCGCAGCGCATTAGCAGCATCAACTCGATATCCGCAATTTGCGAGAAGACCGGCGCAGATGTGGACGAAATCGCAAGGTCTATTGGCCGCGACCCCAGGATCGGGGACAAGTTCTTAAAGGCGGGCATAGGCTTCGGAGGCAGCTGTTTTAAGAAGGATATCCTCAGCCTGGTATACTTAGCCGAGTCTCTCGGCCTCGACGAAGTGGGAGAATATTGGAGACAAGTGGTTAAGATGAATGAGTACCAGCGCGACCGGTTTTCCAAGCGGGTGATTATGTGCTTGAACAACACGCTAGTTGGCAAGAAGATTACTCTACTGGGCTACGCATTCAAGGCGAACACTTCCGATACGAGAGAGTCTCCCGCGCTTGAGGTTATAAAGACACTTCTGGAAGAGGGACCCAGAGAGATTGCCATATTTGATCCCTGTTGTAACCCCGTTGTTGTAAGGACTGAGATCAGGGAGCTTCTCGGGGACCGGATTGCGCTTAAAGAAGATGGAGGACCGATCGAGATTTATTCCAGCGCCTATACGGCTTGCGAACGCAGCCATGCCATCCTAATAACCACGGAGTTCGACGAGTTTCGAACCTCTCCGACGAAGGCTCCTAACATCAGCCTTGTCGTAGATACGGCAAAGACAGTTGATCCTCGACCCCTTGCTTTTTGGCCTAGTGAAACAGATATACTGGCCCTCCACAAATTTCTCATACGGACAGGTTCCACGGCGGCCGAATGTGACAATGACCCGATGAAGCGCTACAAGCCTGAACCTCCATGCGAAAGTGATTGTCCGGACTGTGGTCTCATCAAGACAAGCGGTTATTCTACAGCTGGCAATACGAGCGAGGACAGGCCCAAGGAGAAATTGGACTGGAGCAAGATTGCTTACCATATGAGCAAACCAAAGTGGGTATTTGATGGCAAAGGCATAATTGATGTTAAGGAACTGACTAAGTTGGGTATTCGCGTGGAGAGTGTTGGACGTTAGTAGTAAGAGGAGATTTCAACCTTTCTTCCGCCCTCCCTCTTCCCCCGTTTTTTTCCCCTTTAGTTCTCTTTTCTTTTCCTTCTAGGGGCCAGATATTTCCTCGCCTTCTTCTGTTTGAAGAAGACTGAGTACTGCCACAACGTCGTCATTGTGGCTCGTCGTGTTGCACATTCTAGTGCGAGATAAACATGCTGATGATTGCATATGGGATTGGATATACCTCTGTAGGAGCTTACTCTCCTCCCCCTTTTTTTATTTAAATATTTATTATTATCTTCCCTTTAGACATATATCACTAGAGCGAATGGACCTCATTATCGAGTTTAGATGAAGAATATGAGTTTTCTCATAAAGAGAGGCGAAATGGTCCGAAGGGGAAGAATTGTTGCAAGCCAGTGAGTGTACGCTAGTGCAAAGTACATTGATTAATGATGTTAATGAGTACCTGTCTGAGTGACCCAAGAACGAGTAATCTTTTTTTTTCTATTTGCTTTTATCATTATGATTTGTTATTGGATGAGAGTCAGAGTGGCTGTTTTGTATGATAACTTTGACGACATCGTACGCTACGGCTGCTGTAACGAGTAGGTAACTCTTAACCTTAGGTACTGATAAGCACTTAGTTTTACGATACTTGGTAGGATTTTAGACGTCTTATAATTATTAACCTCTTACCTCATACCTACATATGTATATTACACAGTACATGTCGCGGTACTTTGGGTAGCCGATACCTCGGTAGAGCGGGAGGCCGATAGTGGAATGCAGGGAGGTGAATGTGACGGAGATAAATCAATGGCCGACGAAAGTATAGGACCACTATACCTACATATATATATTATATACATATACATATAAAATATATTAGATATTTCTCATTTAAAAAAAGACAAAAGAAAGAAATAAAAATAAACGAAGATAGGAAAGGAAAGGAAACGAACAATATTATCTCGGGATGAAAAAGTACGCCCTTAGAATTTAAATCGATTTATTCGAATTCTAATTCGAGTTCAATTTCGAGTTCACATTAAAACAATCACTTATAACCATTTCTCTTTCTATACCACGAGGAAACATTGGAAGTTTGGAATCTACTATCGACCGTCGACCATCTATCATCTTCCTCATTCTAGATCCTGTGTCTTATATCCTAGATCATACGTCTTGGGTCTTAGGTCCTACATCCCAGGCTCTACTTATAAGTGAACTTTTGCTTCATCAGCTCCGAGATTTTAATAGAGCTCCAAGTGATCTATCCCTCTAACCCCCCCTTCCCCCTCTTCTATACTTTCGACTCCTTCATCCCTCCCTGGAAAATGACGAGAGCACGGTTTGTGGCTTTTAGGACTGCCCTCCAATTCCCAAGTCCGTACCTGCCGTCTCATGTGCGACGACGACCATATCATGTCGCTTGCACTGCCCTCACTGCCTGTCCAATATTTAGCACCCCCGTTCCACGACCATGCAGGCTTTACTCAACTGAGACACTTGCAAAGGCGACCCGAGGTGGCTCTAAGGTGTTTAATTCTGCAGATGAGGCTATCGCTGATCTAAAAGATGGCGATGTGATCCTTAGCGCTGGATTTGGATTATGCGGCGTTGCTGGTACGTACGACACGGAGTGTAACTATCTCGCGTTATGACTCTTAGCCACCTTGCATCGGCTATCTATCCCATCCTCCGCATAAGAATACACTGTTACCTGTTGATGGCCTGCAAGTGTGCGGCTGACTAGGAATTCGCACAGAAACCCTCATCCAAGCCATCCACAAGAAGGGATTAAAGGATTTGACAGCGGTTTCTAACAATGCGGGCTCCGGCGGCCATGGGCTGGCCTTGCTTACTAGGGATGGGCGACTAAGCCGCATCATCCTCTCTTATCTTGGATCAAACAAGGAGCTCGAGAAGCAGTACTTGACCGGGAAGATAGCGGTCGAACTCTGCCCGCAAGGCACGTTGGCGGAGAAACTGAGAGCTGCCGGGGCCGGCATCCCGGCCTTCTACACCGCGACGGGCGGGAAGACATTCGTCGAGACCGGAGAGATACCCGTGAGATTCACACCGGAGGCCATCCTCGAGAAAGGCAAGCCGAGAGAGACGAGGGTCTTCAACGGCAAATCCTATATCATGGAGACCGCTCTCGCCGGCGACGTGGCGATTCTACGAGCGTGGAAGGTAGACGAGGCAGGTAACTGCGTTTTCAAGTAAGTCTAATCAAGCACCCACTCGTCGTCTCGGATATAGGATCTAACGACTTTCTCCCAGATACACGACAAAGACGTACGCAGGCCTCATGGCCAAGGCAGCACGTATTGCCATTGTCGAGGCCGAGAACATCGTGCCGATCGGATCTATCGACCCGGACAGCGTCAACCTACCAGGAATCTTCATCGACCGCATCGTGCCGGCCACAGCGGCCAAGAATTTCGAAGTGCTGAAGGTGGCGCCCCCCAAGGAAGATTCCGTGCCAGGCAAAGGCAACCCGCCCACGCTTGACTCCCGAAACCGTATCGCCAGACGCGCCGCCGGGGAGCTGCGGAGCGGTTACTACGTCAATTTAGGCGTGGGGATCCCGACACTCGCGGCGTCATACCTCCCTGAGGGCACCCAAGTCTGGCTGCAGTCGGAAAACGGCATCCTGGGGATGGGCGGCTACCCGGCTACCGAAAGAGAGGCCGACCCGGACCTGATCAACGCGGGTAAGGAGACGGTGACTCTGCTGCCGGGAGCCTCGACGTTCGACTCGGCCGAGTCGTTCGGCATGATTCGTGGCGGGCACGTTGACGTATCGATCTTGGGCGCGTTCCAGGTCTCGGCGTCAGGAGACCTGGCTAACTACATGATTCCCGGGCGCGTCTTCAAAGGCATGGGCGGCGCCATGGACCTCGTTTCGAATCCTGATCATACAAAAATCGTCGTGGCCACCGAGCACGTCGACAAGAAGGGTCGCAGCAAGATTGTTCAGGACTGCCGTCTGCCGCTCACCGGCAAGGGCGTCGTCAGTACCATCATCACCGATCTCGCCGTCTTCCAGGTTGACCGGGTCAAGGGCGGTCTAACACTCACCGAGGTTGCCGAGGGCGTCGACGTTGAGACGATCAGGAGCAAGACCGATGCTGACTTTGCGGTCGCAGACGTTCTGAAGATGTTCTAGGAACAAAGGGGCAAGACGACGAGAGACGAGAACAAGACCGGATAAAGGATCTAGGTCTACAGCGGAGGGTGTACTGGCTGTATAATTAGGTAGAATTGAACGTGCCCGGATGCGAAAATGGGGGTATCCTTAACAAAGAAGTCATCATGTACAGTTTACAGTCTCATAGCTTGGCGTCGTCTACGAGATGATGGTTGATGCGTAACTAATATTTCCTCTTCCCTTATGTCTTCTCTATCTATGCATATGCGGCGGTGTTGTTTAGTCATGTAGATACATAATTACCTCCCTCTCGCTCTTATGTAGGTAGGTAGGTCAGGGGGCATATTTTCATTCATCTAGTCATATTCCGCTATCCATAGCCGTCAACGCCTCGTCCGTCGACCCATACGCGTCGCACACCGCATTACTTCTCATAATTTAGCCCGCAATCCGGGTGCAAATGAGGTTCCCTCGCCGTTGCTGACGGCACCGATGAGTTTGTCGATGCTCTTCAGCATCCAGACGTTGCCGTCTTCGGTAGAGAGCCACGGGCCGCCCTCGACGGGCTCTTCGCCCTGAGCATGTGCGTCGCCGTGCTCGTACGCCTTGCGCAGGCCAAAGACATGTGATACTACCTGGGGCCCGACACCAGTCTGAGTGCGCAGACAGGCGATGGCCACGAGGGACGTGAGCACACGGCCGACCTTGGCAGGCGCTGCAACGTCACGCGGGTTTGATAGTAGGTTAGAGTAGTGGCCGTTGATGATATGGACGGGAAGATCGGGATGGGAATGCGCCAGCTTGTCCAGTAGCTTCTGCTCGAAGCCCAGGTATACGCTGTTCCACAGAGCGAGGCCGTCGCGCTTGCGAACCGCCAGGTTATCTGGCGTTAGCTCACGTGTCGGTTTCGTGCTCAACGCCGAGCCCACATCAGCCGGGAGACTGCTGCGAAACGCGCCTAGGATGTTGATGCTCCGCGGAATGCCGTTGAATGAGATGCACTTGAGCCCGACTTCACGGATAAGTTCTGCGTTCTGCGTGGGTGTGCGCGGGTGATCCGGAGTAGACGTTGAGTTGGCCAAGTGGAAGATCTGCGTCATGGCTTCAGGACAGTTCAACGTCGCCGAGACGGCTGTCTAGAGTAGCAGAGATTTCATTTTTAGCCATTGTTTTCTTTCTTTCTTTCTTTCTTTCTTTTTTTCGTTCCTTTCCTTTCCTTTTCACTTTCTCCTGCCATTACTCTTCGAAGCCTCCACCTCGCGTAATCTTAATACGTATAGGCTTCAGGCTACAGACCTCAGACCTTAGACCTCAGATGACAGAAAGGAGATATGCGAATATACGCATGTTCGGTTTCACATACCGATATTGTCACCCAAGCCGGTAACCCGACCTTTTTCTCAGTCGCGTCACTCGCGAACTGTGCCAGCGCCGTTTGTACATTTGTCGACGAGGGAGTGTAGCCAGGCCTTGCGTAGCTAGCGTTAATGAGTGCCTTGACTGTATCTGAGAGTTTCGACATTCTCTCTTCTTTGGCTGTGTGAGCAAAAAGTACGAAGAGAGAGACAGAAGGATAGAGGGATAGAAAGAGAAAAAAACGATTCCTCGTTTAGCTTGAAGGTATCTATTCGTTACCAACTTTTATTGCTTCTGTCTCCTGGCTCTCTATGGTTCGTTGTGAATTAGTAGTGTATATAGACAGGCCCGACGTCATCAGCTTGTAAATAAAGCAGTGATAATATGGTAGGGGTATTTATCTGGGCACCTCCTGTCCTCCTTAGACGGCATCAAGTAATTGATACCTATATATATTGTTATACGTATAGGATTAAAGATTAGAAAAAAAGATTATAAAAAATAAAAAAAGAATTGGTTAGTTACGTTGAAATGAAACTTGCGGTTATTAAATTATAAAATTATAAAATACAATCCCCTGTAAGCGGTTATTCGGTCGTTCAAGAATATCCGATCGTGCTCATTCTTGAGCATCATCCTGGTCTAGCGTATACACAAGTGATGTAATTAGGATAAGACTTATGTAAGGTACTACAATGTACATACATGTATGTAGGATGTAAGTAAACAATATATACCTACATATGTATGTAATTGATAAGTGCATGTTACATTAAGTGGTACCTGGATAGATATCACAGGTACCTAACGTATGTATAGAGTCTATAACTAAATTTAAAACTGAGTCTAAAATTGAGTCTAAAACTCACGAGAGGGGCATCGTGTGGATTTTCCCTTATTAATACTCTGTATAACATATGTACATAATACTTTAGAAAATACTTCAATCAATATTAAAACTTGACCTCATATATAACGTGTACCTACTTATATATGAATTATCGAGAACTATTCGCCTCTATTGTATACCACATAATACTAACGCCCTCATCGCAAATCCGTACACACACACACACACACATATATATATATATATCCCAAATATACCTCCCAAGTTAAGCATGAACATGTTGCAAGGGCGTCACCCGGGTATTCGTACGTACAAGCATCATTAGATGGCTGGGAAAGGGGGGATAATGAGAATTAGAAGAAAAGTATCTCACGAAACAAGCCTCCATCTAAACGTATTTCAAAGACCAGGGTAAGTTGAGCCAATTTGATAGTCGCGGGCAAATCTCCGTCGTGATCATGTCATAATATAACACTTCTTCTGTCTTTTCCTCCGCTCTGTTCCGCCCTCTCGTATCCAAAGACGCTTATAATCACAACACTAATCTGAAAGTAGGATCGCGGTCGTCACCATAGCCGCGATACTTGTCATATTTACCATTCGCCTTATCTCGGTTGATCTTCCAGCAGTACAACACATTGCAGAGGACCCTGAGAATTTATTAGACGGCGATTATGATATTCGAGACCTGTTCGGCTGAGGTTAAGTTACTCACAATAACCACCCAGCACATAATAATCCGAGGATGATAGTGTGGCCTTCATAATATTTTGGCCCTTGAGCTTTTGGATATATGAATACGGCGACGAATCCACCGCAATTAGCGATCGCAAGCTGCAGGGCACTTGTTGTGGCTCGTTTGTAGTGGCCGGCGGAGTTCTGCATTGCTCATCGTCAATATGAATGCTGCAATATGCGTGATGATATACGTTGATACTCCGAGTTCTCAAAGAGTCCGACAGATGTTGACCCCCTGAGATGTGTTATAAGGGTGGGAACGTACGTTTGAGAGCCAACCGAGCACAGGTGGCACACTACTATAAAGACCTGTAGCCATGAGGAATGTCATGCCATACTTTACTTTGTTATTGTTCGTATTTGCGATGACCGCATATCCTATGATCGCCAGGGGCATTGAGCAGAGCATGACCAGCCCTCTAACGCGGAAACGATCCGAGAGGAACGCAGTGAATACTACTCATGTGAGTGTCTCATTCAAGCAGCGAGGGTCACATAATAGACATACCTGTAATCACAGAAGCCACTGCGTATGGAATGACGGACCAGAGTTGAGCATCGTCCGCCGTATATCCTAAACCTGTTATGATTGTCGGGAGCTAACGAGTTTCTGTTAGAATATGTGGCGTGACCATGAGAGTAACGCGATGTTACTTACAAAGAGGCCAAAACTATAGAGTCCGCTGAGAATACCAAAATACGCACAGGCCGTGAACCAAGTCTGCAAGCTAAAGACGCCGCGACCTACTTCAGACCATGAGAATTTCTCGGAAGATTCTCTTGAGGTTTTTCATCAACGTGATGTCTTATGAAGCTAGGAGGAGATCTTTTAAGATAGGACTTACCCTTCGCGGTCACCGCCATCACCCTGGCTAACTGCATTGAGGCGATTGACGGCGAATTGACGCTCCTCGGGATTCAGGAACTTGGCCGAGCCTACGCCGTTAGGGAGAATGAAGTATGCGAGTATTCCAACGAGAGCAGTCTTTCAAAGGGTTAGTACTACTGCATTTATCGGGTGGAAACGCTAGCTACTCACAAATAAACCCTCGATCACGAAGATCCATCTCCACCTGTTAAGACCACCTCGATCGCCTATCTCAGCTATCCCCCGAGCCAGAAGGCCTGAAGTGTTGTTAGATACCTACGAACGTCATCCACGATGAAGTACGACGTACCTCCGAACGCGCCTGACAGAGAGGCAGCCGTATAAAAAATACCAATTCGCAGTGCGAGTTCGCCTCTTGTATAGACAGTTGACAAGTAGAGAACCTGCAGTTTCTTGTAAGTCGCAGTTTATCCACAACCATGTCATTTTACTTACTATTCCGGGAAGCAGACCACCCTCCGTTAAACTACAAAGTTATGAACTCATTTGTTAATATTTGACCGATTCAACCGACGAATGACAGGTGCATTTGGGATACAGGTTCGATTGGGAGGGAAAGGGGATAGAGTAACTGGTGAGACAGCTTCGATCGGGAGTGAAAAGGGCGGACTAACCCAAGCAGCGCACGAACCCCGACGAAGCCGCCGAAATTCCGGACGAATCCGAGACACATGGCAGACACGCCCCAGAGGAAGGTTAGGCATGGCAACCAAATCTGGGGTGTGAGCTTTTTCAGGATCAGGTTGCTGGGGATCTCGCTCAGGATGTAGGTCGCGTAGAAGACGGCGAGGCCCTGGTCGTATTGGTGGTCTGTGATGCCGAGGTCGTCTTCAAGATTGTAGAGCTTTGCGTTGCCCACGTTGGTCCTGTCCAGGAACGAGCAGAGGAATAGGACGGCGAGGATGGGCAGGATCCTGATTTCACGACGGTTAAAAAACTCTCCTCGTCTACGCGTCTGGGCATCTTTCTCTTTCCCCTCCTTTTTCCTTATTTCTGGAGAGCGAGATGGATAAGAAGGAAAACGGTGAGACTGAACCTCGTGTCTAACTTCATTAGGACCTTGCGCGTCAAGTGTTTGTCCATAGGATTAACTCGTGCCACGTTCCCCTTCTCGAGTTCCTCCACCGTTGCCTTGTTTGGCACATCGCCTTGATCTGAAGATGTCATCATGGAAGGTATATTAGTTCTTCTCTCCCCTTTTCCCTTTTTCTTCTTCTTCTTCTTTTCCTTCCGCCTTCTCTTCTATTTATCTCTTTCTCAACGCTCTCTCTTCTTTCCCAATGTTTGCTAAGAATAAGAAACAAGAAGGAAATTGAAAGCTTTGGCAACCTACATGTATGTACTTGTTTAGAAGATACCGCGTGTACCCACCCTCGGAAGCTTCGTACCCCCAGATTAAATATGGGACTAAGGCATCGGGTAATTCTTAGAAAGCAGGGTTGGATCCTTGAAAGGGACTCCAGCGAGATTGCGGGGGATTTAGATTACTATGTACATGCGGAGTACTACGTTCAGCGTCTTAATCAAGTCAAGTCAAGTCAAGTAACCCCTGTTACTTGACTTGACTTGATTGGCTCAAGTAATTACGCTTAGATAAGATACTTGGCAAAATCTCGGACTTGACTTGGCGGTCCGGATTAATCTTATTTCCGAATGGCCCCACTTATTTGGAAGAATTTCATCCAAAAATAGAAACCAATAATATCTCATATAAAAGTGGGTATCAAGTAATTTTGCTCAACTTGACCTGATAAAGTAAAAAAAAAACCGACTTGACCTAGAAAAAAAGTGGGTCCTGTCAAGTCAAGTCAAGTCAAGTCAAGTAATTACTTGACTTGATTAAGACGCTGACTACGTTATTAGGTAGGTACCGTATTAATCCCTTTACTATAAGTTGTTCAGGGGTCATCCCGAGTTAGCATGTGGGGTAGCGGCATAAGCCTTCAAACATGAGCAGGTACATTCCTAACATCAAATGTAGGGAAAGGGATGGTACATTGATAGTAAGCGGATAATCTTCTCATCCCTCGATACATTATGTACCTCTTATATACCATTTCATGGTAGGAATCGGCAGTAGCTAAGGAACGCGGGGCTTAATAAATAGCCGACAAAGCGAAATTTCTTAATCACAAAGGGCATCAAGACTCAAGAGTATACATACCTGGTAGGTATATGTTTGGATGTATGCTTATACTTACTTCATATGTACCCCAGGTACTACAGTAAACCTATTCTCATCAACTCCCACATACATATAGGTAATACAGTAAACTAAACCTTCAGCAAGGGCCAACATACCCTATTACTGGTACTTATGAGGTACATATATTCCACCCATCACGTGTCGTACATATTATAAGTATTCCAACATTGAATGTACATAAGAAGTAACTACTTACATCGAAGTAAGTAAGTACGCATAGGATGTAGGTAGGTGCTTACCTGGTATGATTGAGACATGTGCCTAGAAAGTTGAGTTACATGTACAGCGGTGACCCTTACGCTGTGGCAACATGAGTGACAGCCCTCTGTCATACCTCTCAAGTCTCAGCATGATCCAAGCAAGTAATTGTAACAGTTTTTAAAAAACCACTAGGTGGTCGGAATGTTGTTGTTAATTGCCAGTTGAAGGGATAGTTATTGTACAAAATCCCTTGTAAGGCAAAGTTGTACAGCACTTTACCTACCATATTTAATAACATTAGGTACATATATACATATCTAACGTAGTAGGGCCAATTACCCCATATAAGATGTACATAAACCCCAGGAAGTTCCCTCGAAAAGGACCACATGGCCAAAAGATAACTTGTACGGCATACGTTAAGGATATCTAGGGTATCCTTACCTATATACAACAGAAGTCGAAGTAGACAAACCTCAGTTGCTGTTACGGCAGGGAATGCTACCTCATATATACTTTACATACCATACAGAGGTACTACATCAACACTGCATAATGCTACATGTAAGTACGCATAGCGTGCCTGACGATGTGTTGCCTCACGACTGCATCGTAGTCAGCATTCGAACAATGTTCTAGAAGTTTTCACTGGGCACCTACCTGGAGATTATTAAGGACCTAGGTTAGGTAAGTATCGACTTGTTTACCTTAGGTAGGCACCCGTAGCATTCCTGCAGTCTGTTTACAGGATGTCTGATATTCGTACCACGGGTCTTCTATTGAGAGTCGAGACACATATCCTTGCAACCTGCTGTACCATCTGCTGTGAGTAGGATCTTGACATAATGTAACCTACTCCCGAGTCGTCCTTATCCCGGAGACATCGGAGTTGCTTAGGACAGCCATATTAGTGGTAGAAGATGTATTGAACCGGAATTAACCATGTCCTCCTAAATCAAAGTCCAACTCCAACACCAGAATTGATGCCCCCCCTCTTTGATTCGCAAACGCCAAAACACCCTTGCCGTCGCATCTCTATGCACGTGAGGAATCCGTACACTCATGTTCCAAATGTTGACCAGTCCATCCAATCCAAGTCCGCACTTTGAAATTGGAAATCTTCCCAAAATGCCCTGAGTCCAATATCAGTACTATGGATGGCCTCATCTAGCTGGTTTTCGTTCGACATTGTGGAGAATAATAAGTAATCCGGTGGTAGGGTTGTCGCCGGCGCTGAAATTTGTACCTCGCCTTGGTGATTTGCAACATGGGCAGCAGCTGTGTCATTGTAAATAGACGTGTTTCTGGCCACGTCACCATTCGTCTCCGGCATGATCTGAGCAGCGCCCGACGCGCGCGATGCGTATTTTAGTATCTGTTTTAACTGCCCGGCAAATAGAGATGAAAGACCCTTTCGTTGGATCGGAGTTGATCCTATTCTTTCCAGTACATCAGTGGTCTCCGCGATCAAGGCCCTGATGCTAGGAGCCAGACCCGAACCCCGACCATCAGCTACCGTACTGACCCTGAGCGCAAAACATGCGGCAAAAGATATCATGATGGCGGTATTGTTAGGCATCGATCTTAGCTGCCCTTCGCCTTGAACAGCCACTCGTAGAACGTTCAATGCGGACGAGAGGCCAGCGGCGCGGAAGAAATGGCGTGCCCCCACAGGTGCGGTAACGTGGTTGATCACGGAGCTATATAGTGATAGCCGGGTGTGAGATGCAAGGATATCAACATATGGAGGCAGCGATAGTTCTACCAACTTTGTTTAGATATTTGATTTGCGCACGATGGTTATTTATGTAAGAAATAAGAACTTACGCTCGCGATCGCCAATTTGGATAGGCCAAGTTTGATACCATCGGTCAAAGAAAATGGTGATCTCATTCTTGACCCTAACATCGAGTTTAAGTGAATAGTTCTCGCCTGACAGGTGTGCAGAAACATACCTGTCTACAACAGACAACTCGCTACTGCCAGTAACGTAGCTATCGCATATTAATCTTACTTTTTCGATCAGGTTTGCCTACGGCCGCCTAGTTAGCGTGCCTTCAAAATTCGAGGAGAAGCATGTATTACTAGATCTCTTCTCAAAACTGCAACGGAGATGATCGAGCCATCCCACCGATCTGCTATATCGCTTAAGTGCCATTGATCGCAATTCTCGATGAGCGGCGATATCGGCAATATGTAGTTTCTTCCTCTCGCGAGGCACACGCTATAGGCCAAGGGAATTAAGTCAGCCTATTAACACCCACTAAAAAATCAGCAGTTTATTACCCTCTCTCAAGCACAAAAAGCGACAACCAAGCACGTTCCCTCCTTCTCAGAAGACTGCGGCCTTTTAGAGACTCTGGGTCTATGTCGCTGAACCCATCAATACTAAGCGCCTTCCGGCCAGATATGCAATCAGATGTAGCGATGTTGTCGATTGGACTTCGCGGCTCAGTAGGCGAGGGGAGTATGACTTTATTTAGGGACAAGTCTAAAGCGATAGATAAGGCCATGGAAATGTAAGTAGAGGTCTCATCGTCGGCCCAATGCTCACCGGCCGAGATCCATGGTATATTGACCATGAATGCCAAAACAATCTCCACGGACTTGTAGCGCTTTGCCATGACAAGACTAGCAAGCTTTTGTCGATGGTTTGAAAGTCTCTTATATAATGACTCCATAGAGGGCGAAAATAGAGCTGATGCGGCAGCTATCGAGGTCAGCAGAAAGGCTGACCGACTCCGAACGAAGTCGACTGTATGGATGACGGGGTCGATTCCCCATCGTGTATGAGAGAGTTTATCATAGAAACTAAGGTGCTGTCAGTATGATAATGAAGGTAGCCACGATCGTGAAGCGGCGCAGTCATACTAGGAGAATAGCGACTCGGCCTCTGTTAAAGTGATGAGGCCTAGTTCGATCGGGTCAAGATCTTCGCCGGTATCCAGACGCGCCCGGAATCGACCAAAAAACTTCTGCAGATCGTTACCTTCTCCAACCGTGCCGCGGCCCGGGGGGAGTTTAGAAGCTGGCCGGCCCGCCTCCGTTCCTTGGACCTGAGGCGTTATAGACGACAGCAACTCGGACGTCCGAGCAAGCAATTGAAGCGGGTTTTCGGCATCGTCCAGACTTAGTTGGTCTTCATCAACTTTAGACTGGACCGCCGAATCCTCGCGCGAACATGTTTGCGAGGGTGAAGTTCCTATTGAGGTTGGAGTCTGTCGAGGAGACACGGACACCTGCTCGAACTCGGCCCCGTTCTGTGTTGATATGCGCCGCGCAAACCCACGATCATTGCCCAAGAGTTCCCTACTTCTTTCGAGCAAGAATCGCAACTCCGTGGCTCGCTCCGCCGTCTGTACCTGATCAATGGCACCGGCATTGGATCTTCTCAACGCTTGCTCTATTTGAAAGACGGCCTTTTCTAACCCCGAATGTTTGCTACCAGGCCTATTAGCTAAGTGGTGCAGGAGCGTCGCGAAGGGCGGTCGTAGCTCACTTCTTCACACCTTTATGTCGGCCCACGTGAAAGAGCGGTGCGGAACATTGGATTGAGCGTTGAGTGCATCGTGTGCAAGTCGAAGACCCGCTCGGTCGGACACACTTCAACTTAGACCTCTTACAGTTGAAGCAGGCAGCGAGACGCTCCTCATCTCTGACATCAGTATCTGATTTCGGTGCCATTCGATCCGATATGGGAACGGGCCAGACAGGAGGATGCCATAGGATTTGTGAACGTATGACGGCCGGGACGGTAGATTGGGCGTGTCTTAACACTGGTACCAAGCGAATTTAATCTCCGGGAGTTGTCAAGGAGGTCGTGGGGATTGAGAGGACTACATTAGGGGAAACTTGGGGGGACCTTGGGATGTTGGAGTCTTGGAGTTCTTGGGGTCTCTTGGAATCTTACGGATTAGTTTTGGAAGGGTCCAAAAACTCAAGGCTGTTGTCGGATTCGGCAGAAGAAGTCTTGTCTTAGCCCCGCACCGTGCACCGTGCACCGTGCACCCGCTTTAAAGCTCTCAGGGATCAGGGATAGGGGAGGCTACATATCCGTACATACGGATAATACATATGTAGAATTTATGTCAGGTACATACATATATACAGAGACCCAGTACCTACACACCTGTAAGTAGAACTTTCAAATATCAAGATACTTCCAGCATATATGAAGTTCTAGGTATGTACTTACTTGATGCACGATAATATCGATTAGGTCAATACATCTCGATGTCCTCTCAACACGAATATATAATGTGGTACCTACCATAGCGGGAAAATGTACGATTTACTAATGCTTATTTTTAACAAATAATGGTTATTTCAGGCCCGAAAGGCATTAGAAAATACTAAAATACATTAGTAAATACCGCGATACATTACCAAAACAACAAAAAAAATCATATGGTACGCTAAGTATCAAAGTATACCTATTTACCTGCATATTTACCTGTCTACCTGTTTACCTGTCTACCTGTCTACCTGTCTACCTGTCTACCTGTCTACCTGTCTACCTGTCTACCTGTCTACCTGTCTACCTGTCTACCTGCCCTACCTGTCTACCTGCCCTACCTGCCCACTCATTTTTTTTTGTACTTAGAAAAATTTTTTTACTCTCTTTTAACTTAAACTTTTTTTTATTACTTGCAATTCAACCGCCAGGACCCCAGGATACAGGACCCCAGAACTTCAGGATATAGAACTTCAGGATACAGGACTTCAGGATACAGGACTTCAAGATACAAAATACAGGATACAAAATACAAAATACCAAATTGTAAACACGTAATAATAAACAAATCTATTACTACTACGCATTTGCTGGTAATACCTGAAATAAATCCATTAAAGACGTCAATTAGATACATTATATAATTCAAAAAACATTAGTAAATTCAAAAAACGTTATTATATTCAAGAAGTATTTACAAATAAAAATAATATATAAAAAAATAAACAATAAATAAGGTATAGCTAATATAATTCAAAAAACATTAGTAAATTCAAAAAGTATTAATATATTCAGGAAACCTTCTCAAACGAAAGATAACTAGTTATAATGGACTTCCATTAATAGTTCTAATAAACATTAGCTGTACTCATCATTTGCCCTTACGGTAGGTATCTATATGCGCATATACCAGCATATCTACCTACTACTTACCATGTATTTTATAGTAATTGAGGTAAGCAAGTGTAAGACAGGAGATATATTCACACCAAGTACGAAGTAAATAAACCAAGGTTTTGATATGCGGTTCATGTAACATTATAAATTTTTATAGGGAGATACCTGTTATATCTTGCATTATATGGAGTACAATACCTATATCTATCTATACATGTACAACGTATATATGTAGTTAGTAGTAATACTATTTGTGCGTAAAAGATGTACACTCAGTATCACTCACATTAAACCATAATACTTTCGCTTCGAGAACTCGATCGATTAGGTTTCGAGAATTACTAAATCCTGCAAGGTCCTAGTCTACTTTTCTGGGCAATGCTTACCCATTCTACCACGCTTACCGAATTAATCGTCTTTGAATCTAAGCAAGCTTAATCAGATACCCGTAATCACTTACACCGCGCTCGAATTGCTTAGTACATATTTATTTCTGAAGTCGCCACACTTTCCATTTAACAGCTTTACAGCTCATAGTCAACGGGTGAACATGTTTGTGATACTTCTAGAGCACCTATTTGTAATGTTAACATTGGAGTAGTAAAGATTATACTCCAAAGTAAAGTTAAGTTCTATCAAGAAAATGGTATAGCCCTAGCTAGCTATTTATATTCCAGGCCTATAAAACCAGTACTATGTCCACCTAAACAAGATTAGAGTACTCGGGAAATCGCGCGGCGGGACGGGGCCGTCGGAGCTCCATTATACTAAGTCCGCTTACATCCGTGCCTTGCAGCCGTTAACCCCAGTTTTTGTACAATAGCTGCTGCTGAATCGTAATTCTTGTCAAAATTTAGGCAGACTACAGGTACGTGTAAGTGTTAACGTACGTGTATGTTCGTATAGCGCCGTGTCAGCGTTAACAGAGTAAATACCTAGGTATATTTAAACATATACCAGCGATAATGATAGAAACATCTTGACTTTTATATATATTTGAATGATGGTTCATACTGGTAAACCCCCTTTTCTTGGTAATTTGCTGCTACCTCTTAGTTAACTCATTCTGAATATTTTCTGCGATAACCACTCCTCTGCAACTATCATACCTAGCAAAAGCGCTCAATTCTTTGCTTAAAAAATAATAATAAAAATAAAATAAAAAACCAACACTGCCATGCATCTCATCCTCACTGGCGCAACCGGCCTTGTAGGCTCCGGTGTCTTAGATGCAATGATAAAAGCAAAAGACGTCAGCAAGATCTCTATCATTAGCCGCCGGCCTGTCCAGATGGCCGAGGACCTTAAGGATCCGCGCGTCAATGTCATCATTCACAAAGATTTTGAAAAGTACGAACCCGAACTTCTCTCACAGCTGGAGGGGGCATCTGGTTGTGTGTGGGCTTTGGGTATCAGCCAGCTCCAGGTTGGCAATGAGTTAGTTATCCCATATCAACCCTACCATAGCTGTTTCCATGTCACTAACATGTTCCCTCAGAGAGTATGTGAAGATCACCAAAGACTATGCACTAGCAGCATCAAGAGCTTTCCAGACGCTCGGCTCAGAACGAGAGCCTTTCAACTTCGTCTACGTCTCAGGCGCAGGCGCCACCACTCAACCGGGCCGTTTTACACGGATATTCGCTCGGGTAAAAGGTGAGACGGAGCTGGCGCTGGCTGATATGCGCAAGGCAAATCCGTCCTTCCATGCCAGCTCGGTCCGTCCGGCATTCGTCGACGCCTCAAGCCATGAAGCTATAAAACCCTACATTCCAGTATCCAATATGCTGTACAGAGCGCTTCTCCCGGTTCTGGGACCCCCCATAAGATGCGTAACCCCGGGATTCTGGAGTCCCACTCAAGGCCTAGGGCGATTCTTATCCGAAATGGCAATGGGGCGGTATAAGGATCAGTTCAAAGCTCGAGATATACAGATGGAGGGCGAGTTTCCCATCTTAGAGAACACAGCTTTCAGACGACTATCTGGCCTCGATCGTAAGTGAAAAGGGGAAGGTTCCCTTCCTAAGAAAGGATATATTTAGTTGATACCAAACTTGACCATATATACGAGCATCCATCATCGACGCCGCCATGTTGTACTATATAACTAAATACTTAAACAATAAGAGCTAGCTCTAGTCTTGCACCGTTCTCTGTGTAAATCTACCTCGAAACTTAGACGTACCTCGCTCTAACCAGTACAAAATCGTGTACTCAGTCTCACGTAGTACCTATCACGCAGTATCAATACTGAAAGCGCCACCTCGGGTCTGAATCTCCCCGCCAGTTGACCAGCTCCCCGACATGTATTATTTCGTCTGCTATGTCACTGCGTCTTTCGTTCTCCCTCTTTAGTCTGATTCTTAACAACGTTATTATCAACACGTTGGCGAGGAGATACCCAAGGGCGACAGAATGTCCTACGACAAACCTTGGTCCATCACCTGCGCGATACAATTGTGTTCCTATTATAGCACCGATATTTCCGACACTGATTTGCATAGCATTCGCGATAGCTCGCTTAGTCTGACCAGACACGTTGATAGCAGGCCAAGACAGGACCAGAGCAGTCGCCGGATAGATTCCGCCTGCAGCAAAACACACGCCAACGTAGCTAAGGCCGGGCCTGTCTACCGGATAGGTATTTCCTAAAAGGATGGAATAACCGATAGCGGCAAAAACTGCAGAGCCCCCGATGAATATTGCCCTTTGACCAAGCCGCTCGGATAGGATTGCCACTAGTGCGGTGGCTATAAATGCAATCGCGTAAGGGGGGACTGTAAGCAATTGTGCTGTAGCTGCTGTATAACCTAAATCAGATATTATAGTCGGCTAGAAGTGCAGTTAGGAGGCCATCGTTGCGAGCATGCGGTCATTGAGGGAAGCGCCACGTACTAGAAATAGGGACAATGTATAGAGAGGCAAACTCATCGTATGGAATCCCAGACCATAGAGCCAGCAGTTCAGGTCCTGTAGTGCTTCTACCACAGCTGCCCAAGTGAACTGCTCGTCATGTGTAGCATCGCTATCTGCTCCCAGCCGTTGGTAAATAAAATTCCGTTCGCTATCGCTCAAAAATCTTGAAGTGCCCGGGTAGTTGTGAATAAAGCCGTACGCTGCGGCCGCAACAAGGACTGTAAGTATACCCTCCTATTTGAGCGCGTCAAGTTAGGATTATTAGGACGAGGGTGTTAGGTAGGGTGATATAACGAACTAGGATGAAGATCCAGCGCCACCCGTTCTCCCATATGACACCCTCCATTCTCCCGATGGCCTTTACATATGAGGTACGTTAGATGGATATATATGGTATATATCGAGAACATACGAACATAAGCTAGAATCCCACCAAATGCGCCAGCCAGAGATGCGGCACTGAAGAATATAGAGATTCGATACTGCCGCTCTCTCCTCTTATACCACATGGAGAAGTAGAAAACTACGCCCGGGAATAAACCGCTTTCGGCCTTTTTTACGTTAGCGTAATTCAACGTGAAGTTTTTAGACAACTCGACTGTTACAATAGGTCGATGTTTAGAAGAAGAAAAAAAAATGAAACTGGGTGGGGATGGTTAAGGACGCATTACCACATACTGTGAGCGCGTCAGTTGCTGTAGGATACATCAAGGCATCACTAGGTAACGATTCAACCGTCACTTACCCACACCGAGAAAGAATCTGCTCACGAAGAAGCCGGTCAGATCTTGGACAATACCCATCAAAGTGGCCACGATACCCCATATTATCGTTAGAGTCGGCAGCCAAGCGCGAGGTGTCGTGCGTTTAAGTATGATATTGCATGGGATCTATTCTATGGTCAACACTTCATCGCACAAATATAATTGTGCAATACCCGCGAGGCATGTCGTACCTCAAATAATACATATCCGACAAAATAGAGCGTCAGACCCGTAAGATATTGGTTACCGGCTTCGTGTAATGGTCAATATGAGTTACGAAAAAGCTCTTCGAGGATCCTTACGTACTAATATGAATATCACTGAGAAGACCTTCGATGCGAGCATTGCCAACTATTAATTGCCCATATTAGTAGATACGCTCAAGCTCAGAATTCCTGGTGAAAGCCATTAATGTATCACATCAACCTTACCATTGCTCCGGTCGAGAAACGACAGCAAATACAAAACCCCGACTGCCGGTAAGAGTTGGAGATCTAGCTTCCTTAATAATGAGCGCTCATTAACACCTAGATTAACCGTCTCAGAGCCCGGAGCGCTGGGGCTCCCTCCTTGGGACTCATTTAGAGCCTTCTCTGCCATTATATTGAAAGGCAACAGTGACGGAAATTACCTCAACCAGACAGGGTAAGGGACAAAGAAACAGTCAAACGTAGACTGCTAAGATAGTAGTGTAGTCAAGAGGCAAGGACTAGAAACCTGTTTGTAGGATGAACGGCAAGACCTGGCAATGGCGAGAACCATATCCCCGACTTAGGCCATCGTAACAGAGACCTGATAAAATATTGTCTCAGAAATGCCTACACGTCTTTGAAGAAAACAAGTTGAATTTGTAGTGGCGGCTTAGCTTAAGTACCCAAGCCTCAAGGGCCAAGATAATTACCAGGTAGATAGTAAGGGGACTTGGGAGTGGTTAATCACGACATACCACCCCTTTCTGACGTGACGAACTTTGCATGATAGAAGATAGGGGGTAGGAATCATAGGTCATATTATATACAACGTAGGTAGTACTTGTTGTTGCGGACTCATGACTTATAATTCAGCTTCTTTTGTTCCCTTGAGGCTTGCCTCTTTTCTCATTACCTGTTCTATAATAGATCTGTTTCGTAAAACTACTCAACTGTTCGTGTGATGGATTAAGTGTATATTAGCGATAATAGACATATTGATTGGTTGTACTACCTAACTTCCATATCATAGGGGTAGTCTCTTAATTTAGCTACCAATAGGGGTTGACAACTGCATGTGCGTGTGGTAGCAGCTAAATACATACATGTAGGTAGCCTTCAATACCTATACGTGCACTTGTAAGAGGTACATGTATGTACCCGTATACCCTTCTACCTACATGTATATCAGAAGTACATATATAATCTTTACTACCGTGTACACGTGATTCCCGGCGATATGGGGAATCTTTGTCGGTCTCTTTACCACATAACCTTAGGTATATATGTTAGTACGGGTACTTACATACTTCAATATGTATATATATATAGTTATATATATATTATATGTAAGTAAATGCTGGAGGTATTAAATAAGTACGAAGAAGCGTACCTCCTATTTCGCCTTTATTACGGATAAGGTAACCTACGCTGTTTTTCGTGATAGGTGTTTTATAAATATCCCTACTGGTACAAAATCGACGTAATCTACCTCACATATACGTGTATATAGATTCAGATCGTAATCTGTATTCTTTAGCAGGTATCTACTTACTTGAGACTATCGCCAAGTTAGGACAGAACCTGGGTCATGGCACTGGCACCTTGCAAAGTTCGACACGCCTATCGACATGGTATGCTGCTTGACAATTATCTCAAGATAATATTGCACAGTCCTTAGACTACAAAAGGATCGGCTGGGTTAATGGCTCTAGGCAGATGTGTCAACGATACTCGAATTGATCCGAGAATTAGCTGACTACGAGCACGAACTCGACGCCGTCGAAGCAACCGAGGCCACTCTTTTATCTACCATAGCTTTTGCCCCTGATCATGTCGAATCGACCTCCACATCTCCCAATACAGAGCCCACGTCCCCGTCGAAGCCGGCACGATGTCTCCTTCTCTTCAACGAGGAAGGTAAACCGGCCGGTATGGCGTTGTACTTTTATAATTATAGCACATGGCATGCAAAAGCCGGCATATATCTCGAAGACTTGTTTGTCAGGCCCACAGACCGGAAGAAAGGGTATGGGAAGAGGCTGCTTGTTGAACTATCTAAAGAGATTGTCGCATCGGACGGTGGTAGACTCGAGTGGAGCGTGTTGAAGTGGAACAAGCCGAGCATTGATTTTTATGAATCGATCGGAGCTAAGATGATGGATGAGTGGGTTGGCATGCGGGTTGATCGTACAGGTCTGACCAAGCTAGCTACCTTGTTGGACTGAGAGGTACTGCCAGAGAAAGGATGCGTAAATCGTGTTCTTGTACTAGTCAGTTGGCGTATAGACGACGATGCCAATGTGTAGCGAACGTACGTTTACAGTATCTAGTAGTTATTTACGTTACAGATCGCGTAGGTACGCCGAATTCATTGATGTCTTGAAAAAATTGAAGGTCCTTCTTTGCAGGGCGAGGGATCGACCCTCCTACATTGCCCCAAGTGACGGTCCATTTGCCTGTGCGAGGATTCGGTTTGACTAGCGGCGATGCTTCCCAGACACGGCCATAAATGCTCCGGCGAAGCCTTCTTGGACCAAGTACTCGAACGCCAATGGGCCTGCCGTGCCCTCGAGGATCTTCGTCTTCGTATCCACTAAGACTTTTCATCTTCCGAGAGCCTCCCCTCTCTATAGACCGTACTGGCCGTGTTACGAATGCCGTCCAGTTGGGTATTTTGGTGCTAGGTGTAGAAGTGTGAGATAGGGCAACGGGCCTTCTCTTGGGTATTTTGTAATGTTGTGTATCGGCTTCGCCTCTCGCTATGGCGCCTAATTGATCCCATTCTCCCTGGGGTAATGGTGGCAATAGCTGATGAAGAACGTTGGCCCAATGTTTCTTTAACTTATTCCGGATCAGCTTCTTGGCTGGAGGGCGGCCAAAACAATCCTCGGTTGGAAGGACTCTCTTGGGATCAATAGTTCGACGCATGTGGTGAGGCCAGTTCGTGCCCTGTCGTTCGATTTGTGAGTGGGCGATTGACCTGACCTTCTCCAGGGACCAATTGTCCAGCCAGTCGGGTGGCCGCGAATCGAAGCTGTCAGGACTTTTCCTCTTATCTAATTCGGACGAGTTGGCCGGGGGAGAAATGGCTAACTCAGTCTTCCCTAAGAGGCGGCGTCGCTTGCCTATCCTACCTGTTGCCATATGACATAGACGTAGCATCCGGCTCACATGACCGTTATTTGCGGAACGCAGGTATCGTAGATAGTGATGGGCATCTTTGATATAGATATTGGGGTCTTTCTTATAACGACAGTCGCGGAAGCGGGCTTGAATGCGCTGGCTTATCCAAGGTTGGCAAAGAGGAGGAAGATATGTAGCTTCTCGAAGCATGTGTCGGTATAGATGTAGGGGGGTACTTGGATGGGGGATTTGGACGGCCATGGCAACGATATAGTTATAATTTATTTATCATTTTTATTTATTTTTCCTTTGAACTTTTTGACGAAGAAACAGATACCAAGAACCCGTGTCGAACTTTGTAAGGACCTATGACCCAGGTTCTGTCCTAACTACGGTATAAGTACCTATTTCTCCACATTCATATTAGGTACTTTCAAAGTCAATTATCTCTTCCATTGATCTTAATTAAGTAGGTACATAGATACGGGAGTCTGTGCACATTTTGATACATATCGTCTATGAACTTACTACATATATGTACTTTAAACGGGCTAAGTACCTAGGTACGTCAATACTTCGAACATATATGTACCTATTGAAATCAAATTGATGCAAGGTATTATATACATATCAATATGTATGTACCCATTCGATTGATATTGATATTTGCGTGCTTTCCTAACATGAAGGTACTTGCATACATAGTACCTCTTGTTATGTCTGCCCCTCTCCCTACCTCCTTCCATCTATCATAGACCACGGGTCACGACTTCACAATTACACGAAACTGACACGTCCCGTTCTTTATGCTCGCTCTTCGCGCGACAACGCACTATTCCTAATTCCTACTTTTTAATTGATTTCTTATATTGGATCCATTCGAAGCCTGGAACGGCAAAGAATAAAATTGTCTCCAGAACGCAACGCGGTAAAGAAAAAAAAAGGTACATTTTAAAGAAAGCAAAGCAAAGAAAAGAAAAGAAAAAAAAAAGGCGCGTCAGTGATCTGATTGATCTGACCCGTGTCTTTTCGCATCTACCTATCTACCTATCTACCGATCTACCTGGTATATCGTATCTCGGTATACCTTCACTCTGAATATAATAGACTACCTCCGGTTAGGTACCTACATTGATATTCAATATTGATGTAGGTATATTCCGTGCATATCTATCTGGGTACCACATACCTTACATTTTTTACCTGGTACCTTACATACTTCATGTATGCCCACCAGTTCGAGGCCGGAATAATACTATTGTTATCACCTTTTGTACAGCCAAGTCCCGTGTTGCGGTAATCGCCATCCCAGTTAGGTCTATTACCCGATCACATACTACTGACTTAACTGGTAACCTCGACTTACTTCTAAAGTCCTCTACTTCACCTTATATCCGCCGATAAGTCGCAAACCCCAAGAGTCTCCCCCTTTAGATTTAACATCGACAACAACTAAAACTGCGCGAATCTCCCTTAACTACCTTGCCGATGGCCTCGGCCACGACCGCTATTTCACCTCACCATCACCATCAACTCAATAAAATTCCACCCCCTACTACCAAGCGAGCTGGTACGTCACTACAAGCACCACCGAACTGTCAACAACAACATCATCAAATATACTCTCTGTCGTCGTTATCGCAATCCCCGTCATCCCTTGATAGAAATAGCTGTGGTATAGGCGCTGCTTCGGACACCGTGAAAATGTCGCAATCGCAGCCCTCGTCGCAGCAATCTTTTACCATGAGCCAACCCGCCCAGCCTACCCAATCACAACCATATAGACAGTTTTCCGATTCTAATATGAGGTTTGGCAATGGCCATGGCCATGGCCATGGATACGGGCAAGAACATGACCCATTACAAATTTACTCGGTCAGTCATTTTGGATTTGGCGTTCCTTTAATCGCCAACATTGTCTTAGCACACTAACATCCTTTAACATTAGGCTGTATACTCTGGCACTGATGTGTACGAGATGGAGGTGAATGGGGTGGCGGTCATGCGCCGCCGTGCAGATAGTTGGTTGAACGCAACCCAGATACTCAAGGTCGCTCGAATTGATAAAGGAAAACGAACAAAGATCCTTGAGAAGGAGATTCAGACGGGTGAACACGAAAAGGTCCAGGGCGGCTACGGCAAATATCAAGGCACTTGGATTAAGTTTGAGCGAGGTGTCGAGGTATGTCGTCAGTACGGTGTCGAAGAGTTACTCCGTCCTCTCTTGACTTACGACATGGGCCAAGATGGAGGTATTGCTGGTAGGGGTGATTTTAACACGCCCACAAAGGAGCAAGCTATGGCTGCGCAGAGAAAGCGTATGTATAGCGCCAATAGCGAAGGTCGCACCAACGGGTTATCCGGCACCTTTTTCAAGAATATTTCGAGTACGGCATCTACTGCCGTGGCTGCTATCAGCAAGGCCCGATTCGATTCACCTGGTCCGAGAGGCCGTAATGGTCCTACACGGCCTCCTTATAGTCGGCAATCCTCGATGCAAAACATTGACGATTTCCCCGGTAATCCTCAGCAGAGCTTTACCTCCGACTACAGCCAAAATGTCGATTCGGCATATTCCACTCAAAACCCCCAGCGCTTTGGTGGTGATGAGCCTCCGCGAAAACGTCAAAAGGTTGTTACTCCCGCAGATAGCTTCGTATACGCATCGCAACCTATGGACGTGTATGTGAACAACTTTCCTGGATCGCCGACAGAGCTCAACGAATCCTTCGGCTATCCCCAGGCTAGCATCGATGCCCATGAGAGCGATGCCGTACCTCTACCTCCCTTGCCCTTGGATGCTTCTCCTGAGGCAGACCAAAAGCGCAACCTCCTGATGGGACTCTTCCTCGACCCCAACCCTAACGTTTCTGATTGCTCCCAGAGTGAAGCTCTTCAGACGCTATCATCATTAGATCTTGACTCACCGATAGATGGGTCGAGTCACACAGCTCTCCACTGGGCTGCTACGTTAGCTAGGATACCTCTTCTCCGAGCGCTTATATCGGCCGGCGCAAACCCCTTTCGAGTCAATGCTTCTGGTGAGACTGCTCTAATGAGAGCATCGGCGGTAACCAACAACTCGGACCAAGTCTCATTTCCCGAACTGCTTGACGTCCTTGGCAACACAATCGATGTTCGAGATAACAAGGGCCGGACAGTTTTACATCATATCGCTGTTACGAGTGCCGTGAAGGGTAGAAGCCACTCCAGTAGATATTATCTTGAGAGTCTTCTCGAGTGGGTTGTGCGACAAGGGAGCGCGTCAAGTAGCCAAAACACGGCGGCTAACGGCAGTTCAAGCCAACCCAAGATGGGCATCGGGCGTTTCATGAGTGAGATTGTTAATGCGCAGGATAAGTCTGGAGATACCGCTCTGAATATTGCAGCTCGGATTGGCAACAGGAGTATCATCTCACAGTTGCTCGAGGTGGGCGCTGATCCCGGCATTGCGAACAAGGCAGGTCTCAGACCGGTTGACTTCGGTGTGGGTGGGGATGTGAGCGAGGATGGTATCAATGGCGATTCTATGGCGGCCGACAAGACAAACGTTATTAGTAGCTGTCAAAAGACTCGAGAAAGTAGCACAGATGTTATTACCTGTAAGTATACCTTGTTTGGCCTATTGGTCTACCATTCTGCAAATTCTAACCTATCCTAGCTATCACCCATCTCTTAAGTGAGACTTCCGCCAGCTTTCAATCAGAGCTAAAAACAAAGCAATATGATATCGACTCCCTTCACGCTTCCTTACGCACGACGTCAACACAGCTCAGCGATGCACGACGTCAGCTTGAGACGTTACAAGCAGCTGCCAAATCGCAGACCTTGACGTGCCAGAAGATAAGCAACCTTAGTCGCGGCCGCGACGAAGAACAGAAGCACATGTTACACCTTGAGCAAAGTTATGGCCGGTTAGATACGAGTAGCTCCTGGGGGGCAGAATTAAATGCTTCTTTAGAACCTACCGGGAAAGATGTGCCAAACGCAGCCTCGTTACCTACCTCTACGATCATCCGTGCTCGTTTGCAAGCACTTAGAGGTAGAACCGATATCATGAAAAAAAACATGGGATCACTCAAGGGTCGTAGCAAAGATGTCGAGGTCAAGTACCGACGAGTGGTGGCTCTCTGTACCGGCGTGCCAGAGAACGAAATCGATGCTGTCATCGATGGTCTGACACGCGCTGTCGAAAGCGAGAAGGGAGAACTTGAGATTGGTCGTATACGAAGATTCCTCGGCGGTATCGACGGTGTGCATTAGTGATCAGCTCTGAGCGTACAGAAAGCTTCTCATCCGGTCTTATAGCGCGGAACAGCATTTGCAGGTTTTGCACGTCTTTGATATCGAAATCATCTCTTTGTTATACTAGGGTCAGCCTTTGGGTGGGTTTAAGGAACATTACCATGATTCACGTCTAGCATTATTTCCAGTCGGTCACATATATACCCAGCCAAGTCCTACGGGCCACAGGAGATAAAGGAGCTGGGGCTGGCCTTGCAAGGGCATATACACGATATGAGATGCCTTTCTCCCATTTTCTCTTCGATGTTGTATTCTCCATAGCTCATATCTACCACCCGGTGTCGATTCAAGTTAGCTCGTGATTGGGAAGGGGGGAAGGGAGGGGGGGGTGTTAGCTCTTGTGATAAATATTCTTCTTTTCCCCCACCAACAGTTTCTGTGGCAGACGTCAGGTAAAGGTAAAAGATAACAGGCTAGGTTAGTTACCTAGGTACATACATGATAGGTGGTGCGTATGTAGATATCTACTCAAGAGCTAAAGGCAGTGGTCAGCTTGAACTTCGATTTAATTTGATTTTACCTGACTTGGGTCGAATCGAACCTCGCTACGCTGTATCCGGCCTGACGAGAGATCGTCTATTTAATCTATAACCGTTTGCTTCAAAAATAGTCTATTTGACTGACGCCTCGAGATTCGAATGTGATAGTTATTTGTTATGCTCTCATAAGATAGCGGGTAGGCATACTGGTAGGTAATATTAGGTATATGTCACCGCGTCATAATCCCCACCACCGTATCAAACGCCCAGTCTGGTCTTCTCTTGGCCTTCTGTACAAGTCCACGCACCAATCTCCACGCCGCAGATTCCCGCCCGCTGTCGCCATCGGCGCCACCACGTTCACGACTCCCTGGATCGAATACCTTCAGCCTCCCCTCCGACAATGCGAAGCCGTCACACGCAACCCTCTGGACTCGGACGCCTGGGTGAAACATGTCAAGGCCAAGATGGTACCATGTGTATGTTGCAAGAGCTTCGGTGAAAGGTTGGTTGATCGAAAACTTTTCCATGGCGCTTGCTCTGTCCCCCTCGCTGCTGTGGAAATTCTGGTTGCGCCATGCCCATCCGTCTTCGTCTTTTCTACCTGCAAGCCTGCAACGTCTTCTGTCTTGCTGGTCATCTGATAGGGTAGTCGTTGCGTCCGCTTTCCTCTTCCTCGTCAGCGCAGGATGAGACTCGCTTTTGAGCCGCTCGCCTGTGCGCTGGATGCGATATGCATCTGCAGCGGGAATGGTGATGTCGATAGATTTTAGGCCTAATTGTAGAGATCCTTGTTTTGATATTTGGTTCTCTTCATTAGATCTACTAGCGCCGTCACCATCAGGTTCTATAGCTTTATTCTCAGGCGTAGAGGACGCAACGTGAAAGCCTAGAGTAATGAGGATGTCCTTGCTCAGGGGCTGCCTCCCAGCTACAGAGCTAGTATCTGACAGCCAGGCTTCCCAAGTACTCACGAGCGCCCGTGTCCCGAGAGCAAGGGGGCTGATGCGGCAGTCAAAAGTGCTAGATAAGAAATCTATAAGCACTGATTTGAGAGGGGCAGGCATCCGGAATAGAAGCAATGGGAGATAAAGGAACGCGGCCTGGTCTACCTTGGCCGACTGAGAGCTTCTGTCATCTGTCTCCCATGACCACGAGGGTTGGTTGCCGAAGTCTAGCAAGTCGCTATCCTCAGCTAGGTCGGGCAAGAGCAGGGCACTAAAACGTGCGTTCTCATACCTCAGCTCTATGCATAGCACTCGCTTGATCTGTGAACTAGACCCGCCTGCCTCGCTCGCTAGTTCCACGTTGCCTTCGCACCGACTACGCCCAAGGATCCTTTCGGCGTCAAACCACCGCCAGTCGACGGCATACAGCGCGCCTGTGCGTCCCAGGGCGGCATCATTCTCCAGGCCTACTTGTACGCCACGTACTACATCGCCGACGAGCGTGTCCCGCAGACGCTGGGATAGGACCTGCAACCGTAGTTCCGTTAAGGCTTGATTTCCTATGTGAAGCGGAGAGATGCGACAGGTAGTGAAGGTGGTGTTGAAAAAACGCGGGGGTTCCAGGTCATTAAGAGCTGAGTTGGTGGCCGTGCTAGGTGAGGTAGGTAGGGTATCCGATTTTGGGGGAGAGGGTCCTGGTGCTGGCGAAGGTGAAGGTGGACGCGAAGACGAGACTGATGCAGCGGGCAAGACTGCGTTGGGTTTTCGTCTTCGCGGCGGCATTGCTGTTGATTTATTCAGGCACCTAGGTATTTATTCGTATTTTTCTCTTTCTACTAAAGAAAAGAAGAATGTCGATATTAATGAATCCGTCGCCGTGAGTCAGCTACCTCCCCCATACCGGCATGCGCATACCTACAGGTAGATAGCCGTACTATCACGAATAGCGATGCAGGACTTCTTAAAGATGGCGTTTCTGTCACGTCCCAATCAGACCCAAATTGACCCGATTCTTTGTAGGATGGGCTGATGAGATCTATTGCATTAAGTGACACGTAAATTTCTATGGCTCGCGTGTCGCGTATTCAGCGGCGGGTAGTTGAATGAGGGTTGATGGTTGGTGGTTGATGGTTGATAGTTGATAGTTGAGGGTCCACGGTCAAATGTGGAGAGTAGGAAAAGCGACGTTAGTAGCATTAAAGTATGTACATACATACACTACCTAATGCATACCTAATGTAGTTGATGATCTGGTGCTCGTACCGGGCGGGTACCTGGTCCAGATATATCTACATATGTGCATTATGTAGAACACATGCAGTATGCAGTTATTATGTACCTCTTAAAAAGGTAATATGACGTACAGGAGGGATTCAAGCTTTTGAAGTTACATCGTACCTAGTACTAACAAAAACAAACTCTCATAAAGGCATATTATGTAGTTACTTCTACATGTATATTAGAGAGGTAGGTAGGTACTTGCTATTGAGGTATACTGTGTACTTGGAGAGAAAACCTCCACTCTACCTACATGTCATGCTTACTGCGTAGTCATGTGACTTCAGTACCTTGGAGGCTACATGATGTCATACACCTAATACCTATACATAGTTACTGTGTACGAGTTATCTTTTAGGCACGTGTTTTTTCCCCAGACATGACAGCTAACAGTTAACTACCTACATCTTCAATATATCCTACATGAAATTAATCCTTGCTACATACCTAAGTACCTCATATATAAAGACACCCATCCCTCCCTAACGCTATGATTAACCTATAACACATATTGTAATATACCAGGCAAACCAGACCATGAACGAAAAGAATGACTCTCCTCTTCGCCCGCTTCCCAGACCTCCCTCCTGAGCTGCGGCATCAGATCTGGCGCCTAGCCCTTCCTCCCATCCCCGGCATAAATTTCTTCAACGTTCATTGCTTTCCTAATGACCACCCTGGCACTAATCGGAGTACATCGCCTCCTTGGTTATACTTGGACCTGCGTCGTCTGTCCATTGATGATGACGACGATGTCGTTTCTCTGTATGATCCTTCCGCGTGGCAGGCCCGCGAGTCCCTACGCCGTGTGTGCCGCGAGGCTCGCGAACTATGCACCCTCTCCATTGGCGAGAGCGCCGTTGTCACCCTGACACGTCCTCTTAAGGGCCTATCCTTGAAGGCGGCCGACGGTCAACTGCGGAAGCTGACGCCCCTATCGCTCCCACGCTCTACCACGGACTGTCCAGCTGAGCCGCTAGAACGCCGTCAGGTCCGACTTCGCGCTGACGATGTGCTTTGCCTCTCGATTGAGAATTGCAGCTTCAACCTCCCATTTGAGGAAGCGCCGGTATCCAGTAGCGACGAGCCGCTTTGCGAGACTAGGAACGACTTCCACGCTTCCACCGAGGACAATATCGAATTGGGATGGGCCTATGATCCACAGCTTACACCCGCACTACCGGCCGCAATTCCCCAGTCACGGCTCTGTATTAGCATGGCGCACAGTAGACAGGCAGTCCTCCAAACTGCGCACGATATATTGCCAGACTTGATAGCGTTTTCGCAAGACCAGGACCCGTCAACAATATCCTTGCGCACCCAAGTGCCCTTGGTCATGTTCGATGCGTATAAGGAAGAGACTGGGCATCGTTGCATGGAAGGGCTGACACCGCCCAGTGATATATTCTGGGACCGCTTCGGTGACCGCTACATTGCTTCCTCGTGGCTCTCGACCGACCTGCCTGCCGACCATCGGCTTACCAAAATCTGGCCCGAGATCAATAATATCAGAGAGCGGTACCTCCAGTCAGCGATGCTACTCTTACCCAAGAGGCCCATCACATCGCCTTGATGTGCACCGGCCACTAAATGTGTCTTACGAGTATTCCTATAACCATGAAAGTAACTCCCTAGTGATCGTACGACTAGGTAGAAATGTATATAACGTCAAAGGAAACGAGAAAGCAGGGAAGTACTCTTGAAGATATTTTGCTCGTAATCTACTTATTTCTACAAACAACAGCAGCTCTGTAAATTAATGACAAGGCCAATGAGCCCACAGCTAACGCCAAGGCCATGCCACATAATAATTCCAAGTTTCGCGAAAATAGGGAAATCTATGCGTCCTCTTGTTAGACGTTTCTAACTTGGCGCAATCTCTTAGTCTCAGCTCAAGATTTGGGCCTATACGCACGAATGAACCCATTAAGAGATCAAGCTAGGCCCGCCAGTCGCATAGAGACCCTGCCACTTCTCCTCAACAAGAGCGACCTTACCTTTCACGGCCTCGATCTCTATATCTAGCTCTTCAACGTTCCGTGTTAGGGCACTAACCTCCTCAAATCGCCTCGCACCATGCGCGCCATTGATCATCATCTGTACCATATACTTCTGCTCTTCCAGTACAACCAACCGCTCACGCAGCTCCTTTTCCTCTAACTCTAACGTTGATATTACCGTAAAAGTCTCGCTCGTCTGGCTTGCCGTCTCAAACCCGTCACTCCCATTACGCAGCGGGCTCTCTACGTGTTCGTTGGTGGCGAGGCGGACTCTGCTAGGCTTGTGCTTCAACATCCGTGGTATGTTCTTGAGCGGTAACATATGCAAATGCAAGAACGAGGATGCAGCTTGATAGATGGTCTTTTGCAGTTGTCGCTGAGTAGGACTATCGGTTTTCATGTCGCGGATCCTTCGTGCTGCCACATCGTACTTAGTGAAACTGTCGATAAGCCGCTTCCGGATCTTGGAAGCGTCCTGAATATGCGCATGGCTCGGCGGGTGATTGAAATCTTGTAGCGGTAAAAGGGCTTTTTGAAAGGTGGGAAGTAGTAGTTGGATACCACGTTCGAACTGCTTTAGCGTCTCGTAAGCCCGCTGGTCAGGCGGTTTATGTACGATTGATTCCATGAAGTCCCGCTTCGCAAAGAGGGTAATTTTGCAATCCTGGCACATGCGAATATCAATGCTAATTGGGTCCCCTCGCGGTTTTTCTGACGCGCGGACGGCTGGAGTCGCAACGTCAAAACCCACTTCAGACGAGCAGCCGGTCTGGGGATCTGCGCATACTACCAGCCCACATATCCGGCAATGATGCCTCCTGAACGTCCAGGAAAATTCCTGCTGGCAGAACCGGCACTTGACGACTTTCCCGTCATCTTCCCACGCAACGACAGACTGTTCGATCGCCTTCCATTGGATCCTTTGCGTAGCCAGGGGTGATAGCAGACCCATGCCAGAGCTCGCGCCTACTTCTTCGGGGGCGTGAGCAAGTAATTGGGTCAATTTGGTAAGCCTCTTCTCTAGCCGCGATATCTCGAGCGTTTGCCTGTCGACTTTCTTTTTCCTTATGATCGCAAATTCCTGCGTGCGATCCCTCGTCAACCCACTATGATCGTTATACCCTTCTCTTGACTTGTAACATGTCTCGCATACTCTATACCAGTAGCCTCTCACTGGTTCGTACGATGCAGATCTCGAAAGCCTCATTTGGTACATCGTATGCTCCTCACAGAATAGTCTGCCACACTGCCTGCAATTCACGTTACCATTGACGGCTCCCAATTTTTTCTCACATGTCGGATCCGTGCATAGGTCGTTTGTGCCTTGCCGCTGCCAATGATTTTTGGTAATTATGTCATCAGGATCGAAATACGTGTCTGGAACGGAGGTTCTATTGGCCCTCCCAACGATTCCCGGTGAGGACGAAATGGGTGATTCATTAGACTCGAAGACTTCGAGACCACGGAGTTTCTGGTTGATTAAAGAAAGCGGCTGGAATTTCTTTGCCCTCAGGACCTGTTTGTCAATCCAAGACTTGACCTCATCTTGCTCGAATTCAGGGAGTTCTTGGTGTGCATCATCGATATGACGGTTTAACTGCAGCAAGGTTAACATCTCCTCCTCACATATTGGACATGTAAGCTTGGAGCCTGGCTGGCCGCCGTTGGCCGGCCCTCCCAGGCTGACATTGGAAGTTAGGTCTTGAGAAAAGTCAGGTAAGGAGGTCGGAGTACCAGGAGAGATGGATGTAGTAGGAGAGCCGATGGAAAAGGTGCTGTCGGACGGGGCGGTCGGACTGGCAGCTCTCTCCCTCTGGATGGCCTGAGAAGCTGGAGGTGCAAGACCCTTGCCGCTACCTAGTATTCTGCCTCCACCGAGTCGGCGACCGGACATGTTGGACTTTTAAAATTCCACTATTTGCAAAGCCATTAGGAATTTGTGATGTCGTCACCGGCTTCGAAACCCGGACAAAAGGATGTCGAGACGTAGGACTTGGAACAGGGAGAAGACTGTCTAGTCATATATAGAATAGATGGTCTGCTCATTGGTGTGAGGGTTTAAGAGTGACTTTCGCAGCATCGACATGCGTATGCGTGCGTCTGGTAATCTGTAGACTGTAGGTAGAGTGGAAAGTTGTAAGTTCCAAAGTTGCGCCGCGGCAAAGTAGAAAGATGACCTAGCTAGATGCATGTATGTAGGTACCTAAGTCATACGCTGTATATGCATATGTACGTTATCTTACTACATACCTCATAATAATACTATGTATGTACCCACCTGGAGGTATGTAGATATATTTTTCTACTTCACTCCACATTATCTGCTTACGTAGGCTAATATGATTGATGCGGTAACAGATCCTGGTCCTTTCATCGTCATCATGTTCCTTTTGTTTTTTTTTTCTTTTAACTACATAGTAACTACATGTATTCATTTTTTAAAATACATAAATCTTCTCTTTAATCAAAACAGGTAATAGGCGTATCAAAGCTTTCGATATCGTTATCCGTTCCATCTCCGTCCGATGCCAACTTTTCCGGGGAAATACGTGTAAGTAGTTCGAGCAAAACTGATCATGCGTGTTCTAATTTACAACAATCTCCTTTTCCCCTAATCTATTCTGTCCATTTTCAGTGAAGCCTTTCGAGCTTTAACTACATTACTCATGTAATAATCATACAATAACCTGTCCTTGATCATCGAAACTTGCTGATCAATACAATGGCCAGCAAAAGTCAAGACAAGTTCCCCAAAGTTCAAGGTGGAGGTAGCTTGATTCTAGCCTGGCAGGTCAAGAACAAGTATGTCCTCGTTGTCGGAGGTGGCGAGGTGAGTACAAATTCGAAATTCGGTATTTGGTTAGCCTATGACTTATCACAACCTACGACACCATATATAATTCTTCCTAACCATAGTATTCCTTTCCTTTTCTATCTAGGTAGCGGCTGGCCGCATTCTTAATGTCCTCAACGCCGATGCTAGGGTCACCGTCGTGAGCCCGTCTTCCGGCTTGAATCCTGAAGTACGGCATCGTATTGCCAACGACGAAGTCACTCATATCGATCGTGTATTCCAGCCGTCAGACCTTAATGCCTTGCCCCCGAGCAACATGCCTCCCGATATGGTCCTTGTCGCTATCGATGATCCTGCTATCTCGACCCAAATCTGGAAGCTGTGCAAGGAATATCGCATACCGGCCAACATTGCCGACGTCCCTCCCGAATGTGACTTCTACTTCGGAAGCGTGCACCGCGATGGCCCTCTGCAGATCATGGTAAGCACCAACGGTAAAGGTCCCCGGCTGGCTGCTAGTATCAGGAGGTGGATCGGAAACCAGTTGCCAGCACACGTCGGCGACGCTATTGAGAGAATTGGCCAGTTACGCGCCAAGCTACGAATGATAGCTCCAGATCCCGAAGAGGGTCCCAGGAGGATGGGCTGGATGATGAATGTCAGCGATGAATATAGTTGGGACGAGATGTGCAGGCTCACTGATGAGGATATGGATAATTTACTCAAGTTTTACCATTCTAACAAGGTGCCCCGATTAGACTTAGTGAGGGCTATGCGGGGCGGGAGAACGGTTGAAGATATCGACGTCTTCGACGGATCCTTCGGCTTCAGCGTAGTCACATGAGGCGAATCGGGCGTGGAAAGGAATAGGATAGCTGAATACCTGAAATCTTATACCGGCCTATTAAGGAAGTTGATGGGCGATGAAAGTGATATGATCAGTCGATACAAATTCATTTTTCCCAGTCTACCAGTGCATACCATTCATATGCCAAAGCTCAACCCTGAGATGACCTGGGTGAGGGATGGAACCTTGAAAGGGGCTAATGACTACGTCGTAGTCTTCGAGCATGCAAATATAGAAGGTAGCTACCACTCCTATATCAATTAAATTTACTTGCAACTCATCAATACGAAGTAAATTTGTACTCCATCGTTCAAATCACTATCAGCATCTCAATATGCTATTAGGCATCCAGGTAGTCAAACGGCCCGCAGAATGATGATATAAGCACTTTCACGAGATAGAAGGAAAGATCAGCTTATGTTCTCCTGCTTTAGACATAGGCAGCATTATTGCTATTTCGTGAGTTGTAGAAAGTTAGTATTTATTATAGTCTGATCAAAATTCCCCTTAATTACCACCTTCCTCCTACGACCTCCAAGTGAGTTCCCGGGAAGCGTAGAGCTCATGACTCTACAACCTCTCAACGATACTTCTAAAGAACATCTGAAATATTTATAGGTATATAGAATCGGTCCTAAGTATATAAGAGAGATCTAGTTCCTTCCGAATATACCGAAATCTAAAAATGTCGTTCTCAAAGGGAACACCTGTTACCTCGCGAGTATTAAATCGAATTTACTATTACTCTTCGTTCTGTACATGTATATAATCGAAGTTACTAAAGAGAGCTTAATCCAGACTTTTCCCCATGAGCTTATAACTCCTTTCTCTTCATAGATCAACGCGTTGGCATAAATACACCAACGCCAAACTTCCTACTTCTTATAATAGTAGCTCCAATGATTTGGATAACCTATATATATACGTAGTATAGCGAGATTCGTAAATGATCGCCAATCTTATGGCTTGGGCTGTCATCGATAATGCTTCCCAATCTACCCACTTGTTCCTCAGTAACGATACAATTGGACTAGTCTATGATAAACATGGGCGTACTTCCTATGGCTAGAAGATTCACAATACATCTCTGTAAAAGTGGTAGGTACCTAATTTAAGATAGAGATGATAATAAAGAGCCGAGTAGCTGGTTATTGTACCATGTATCATTCTATCAGCATACTCGTATAGCTACCTAATATAGTTCGTTGACCAACTTGTACCTACATTATCTCAAGACTAATGTATGCTAGACTAAATAGCTCGTAGCATTCACGATTGAAGTCTTATTCGTTAGACGCAATTCACTGCAGTTATAGGTATTCAACATCGGCACATTGTGGCTATTTTGTGAACATGCCACCCATCTCGTGCGAATCTAAAACTGTATAGGTGCCGTTATTGGGGATTTATATTTCAAGGTTAGCAGGTATATAAAATATTCGTGATCGAAATGCAACGATTTTAAGCTCTATTCTACCATAAGAATTCATACCCAGAGCTAACCACTTACTCAGAACTCTTAGACGAATTGCTTTCGTACGGACACCTTGCTTCTGTGTACCATGGCGTTATTATAATCGTATTAGCTTGTCTTAGAACTAAAGACGCCAAAGAGATGTGGCGCCTCGCTAATCTCTAAGTTGGGATCGTAGGACCCCATCACAGAATGCTGAGCTCACGATGACAAATGAAGCTGGACGGGATTCTCAAATTTGAGTAAGTCTTAGCACATACACTGCCAGATATTGATTTTGTCTACCTGATCGATATACGAATACAAATTACAGTTTCGGAGACTGTTAATTTGGCTAAGCAGATACTTACGGTCGACAACAGTTTGTAATTAGAAAGCCAAATGATAACATATTCTACCCATTATTTGCCCTGTAAGTTATTGGCATTCTTGAAGGGAAAATACTATAGTAAAGCTTGGATAACTCATTTTTAATACAACAACTTCTTTGCGGTGGAAAATTTCCATACACCCCTAGCATGTAACTGAGGAGTTGATCTAGAACGCTATAGCCTGTAGTATTCCAAATCTTTTTCAACCACGACGCATATAAAGATAAAAAAAAAAGGCGGTCAAGGGCGTCCCGGACGGCATGACGATCAAAGCCACCGACATAAGGTGTAGCCAATACTTCGCGAAGGATTCGCTTATTACTTGCTTAGTATAATTTTTAGAATGAGCGGTAAATATCATCTACGCGCCTGTTGACCCTGGTTGAATTAACGAGAAGTCTGAAGCTGAAGACCACTTAGGTACCTTGGCAAAGTTGTACTATACAAGAAGCAAAAGGGACTCTCACCGAGGACTATTACCAAGTGAGCCACATCCCCTACTCCTTACCCCCTCCCCCTGCCTACAACATATTCGTATAAGCCGTTCGCTTAGAATGCGATGCGCAGTAGTTAAAGTCCAGATGTATATGAAAGGTACAGACCTGATGTTGTTACAAGTGACTTAGCTCAGAGTGTTCGCTAGGCATTTGACCATTCTTAGCTTCCCTTAGCCATTAACTACCGGTAGGTGGACATCGTTCTACAATATACCTAGATATATATATATATACCTAAGTATGTATTATATCTAAATCTGTTCCAACTCTTTTATATCTTAAGACTCGAGGCTCTTTACACTTAAGAAAGACACCTAAATCAGGAGGTGCGTGATATCTGTCGCCTTTGTACATAAGGAATCAGTATGTATGTGGGTATGATAGGTAGCTACAAATATGGGTATATCTGGATCATTGGGACGCTGACCTGAGATCAGGCAGTACCGTACTTAGCACCAGATCCAGTGGCCCTTTGCTCAGATGTCTAAGTGACGGGTAGTCACATAAATCGGAAACGTGCCGTAGACAAATTATCTCACGATCACTAGTTCGTGCCCATTCATTTCTCTCCTTGGGAGTAAATCTTGAGGTACTTGTGAGGAGCACCTAATGGGTAGGTATTTATGTATAACTGAACCAGTTAATGTGACTGTGTATCTAGAGGGAACCAGCAACATGAACGAAGCCCTTCACTTCTCAAAGAAAGTATGGCATATTAAGCGCTATATCTATTATCCACGTACGTCTTGGAATGACAAGAATGAGCACAAAGCCCACGTGCGGCTCGCTCACTGGAAATTGAGACAACGAATACAGGATATATCAATGTAGCTCGTGGCCTTCCGAACCAGATTCGTTGGCCAAACTATGATCTATGAACGTCTAGAATACGCGGCTCGCTAATTACCTCCTAGTAAACATCCTAGCCATTTTACGCGCATCGTCTGATGAACAAGCTATTACCGTTGCAGAATTCTGTCGTGTTTGTATATTGCCAGGGGCTAACTGACCAACATAATGGTATTTCTGTATCATAAGACCTATGGGGCGACGGGAGCCCGCATGTCATTGCAATCGACGTATTGTTATAGGTTATTGAGTCCCAGCTGTCCGGTAAGTGTTCCACGCAAAGCAATATCAGATCACGTAGTTATTTTCAAATTCATCAAAATCCCTGTCGTAATTCCCGTGGAAGCTGGGAAGGTCTGATACACGTATCGTTATGCCTTACTGGCAGCTCGGAATAGCCATAGGGTGTGGAGAGCATCATTGCCCTACATCATATCATGCGGATTTTGGATAAGGTGCCCCTGGTCTAGCTAAGTCGGAATGCCTATGCATCGTGACTGGTTCTTGAGTCGGCTGGATGCATTATCCCACGGCGACATACTGTGTTTAAATAAACTCCTATCTACCGTTAACAATGCTAATGGATTTATGGTCGTCTCAAGTTTGAAACGCAAGTCCGAAGCCTGAGAGAAAGCACTCCTGACGAGTTGTAATCTGCAAATGTCTAATCCTTAGTTAATCTAACTAAATGGTAGGTAGAGAAGTATGTAAATATCACAAGTCCTTGTGGGTTGAGGGCCGTAATGGGTGGAAATGCATTGCTAACATTCTACTACTGTTTTACGAGCCCTCCTCTCCTCGGCCAAACGTCCCAAGCGAGTAAGATACTACGCAGCACAAGCCCACCACCGTGAACAAGGTCTTAACAAGGTCCAAGGGACACCTAATTGTTGCACTGCAGGACACGCACATCTGTTTTACGGGCGTAAATCTTGCTGAAAGTAGGAGTACACGCATTACTGCAGGATCGAAGCATACGCCGAGATGAGGTACCAAAGAACGGATAGCTGCTTTCACCGCTGGCGCCCTAATTCTTCAAAGGCTAACTCAGGATATTCATCCAAATTACTCATAAATCTACGAATTATAAAGTTCTCTGCTAGGAGTTCCTTATGGGGTCACGTTGTTAGTGCCATGAGAATAGGAATAGAAATGCAATGCAGGCGCAAAAATGCTCCATGAACGAGTGCAATTGATATCAGTGTAAAGTCAAGTCGACATCAGAAACGTGGTCGAGTCCTATGATAACTTTTTTAAGGCCTTAGGTACAAGACTTGAGTAGGTAAGTACCGGTAGGTAGGATATCAATTGAAAGAGATATCGATCAAAGAACGGAAACTCCTGACTACTTGTATGCAGCTGATGGCCCATATTGTAGCTTTTCTCGTGAAATTAGTCTTTATATATTAAACCCTATAAAGCACAATCGAAGAGATTTTAATTCGATATAATAGTAGAATGGAGTAGATTATAGGAGTAGGTAGCACGTCAACCACACAAGTATGACCTACTTACCTAGGAGAATGTGATCGCGGCATGCGTTACAAGAATCGACTATTTATATGAGAGTTAACAACAAGACTACGTTTATCAGCTACATAGGGGCCACTTAGTGGCTTGGAACACCACGTTCTTGTAAGATTACTATTAACGCGTAGAACAATGCTCTCTCGCGTCTCAGGGTAGTTGACGGCTGCAAAGGAGACATCTTATACGTTGAAATGTCTGGTCTTAACTTTGCTATGTAGCGCTCCTAGCAAAAGTGCAAGACAAAGCCGTTGAGATTGGGTAGATCTCGACGGGCTGGCTGCGTTCCTCGGTTGCCCAACGTCTCCTCCTGCTGCATATTCGAATCAATTACGAAGTCATGCGATCCTCGCCGTGAATATCATGATAGAAACGAGAAGCATATGCCGTGAGCCGAGGGCCACAGGCATACCCATGTCTGCCATTTGTCCCAAGACGCTGGTGTTTACCTGGGAGAGGCCTCTTTAAATGTAACGTCGTGGACCACAGTATTGAGCTGCTAGAACTCGCCTTGGCCTTGAGACTTGGATGATGATGCCAGGGTCCAACAAGGGCTGGTCCAAAATGAACGGGGCAGATGGTTACCAGATCGTCGGTTCCATCCTCTCTGTTACAGGATAAGTGACAGCGGGAACCCTGGCTATTCCTGGCTGCTGCTGTGTTCGTTGTACGGCATGTGTAGCGTCGTGCTACGACTTTTCCAAGCGCCAGGATCGAGGTACCCAGAGAAAGGGAGTGCGCAAGATCTGAAAGAAACACCAGCTTGCTGCATAATCTCTGCGCACCTAAGCGTGTTCCTCGTTTCTCGTTACTGTTCTTGGCCAAGCCGCTGTTGGCGATAAATGAGATCGATATCCTTGGTGTCGCCTACAGGCTACAGTACATGCACATGCACATCCACGTACTTACACCTACCTTATGCGTACCCTTATACACATTTACACGTATCTTCCCTTCTGCGCTATGGGCTAGCGAGCGATCATCGGGATGCCGATTTTGTTGACCCCATCACCTGTACGGACCGTCGCAGACTCGCAGCGTTCTGTACGACAGAATTCGATGCTCCGATCTCACCGACTTCGATAGAATCCCGAGCGTGCGCTGACGTCTACTCCAATACCGCCGCATGTGACAGAGCGCGAGAGATCCTTGATAAATCTATGTGACCGAGCGATAATAGACAAGGCGTAGTAGGGTCCTAAGTTCTGAGAAAAGGGATGCCTACCTCGTAGTAGTAGCACATACCACACAGACTACGCCGTCGAACCCATTCCTCTAATCGGCCAAATAGGCTCTGAGACCTATGGCTTGGGCCATTCTCGGCCTGAGCCGAGTGCTATGGTGCCTCTGGTGCTATGTGGCTGCACCCATGCATCGAGGGTAGAGCATGTGAGCGGTATTCCCGTGAACGGCCGCAATAGGTCATAGAAGATGTGTGATACGTAGGTAGGTTACATATGCATGAATTTGGAAATCCCTGTGCGTCCAGTAGGTAATACACGACCCCGTTCCCAATACAAACCCTATGCAGATCCCGTTGTAAGTAGGGAGGTAGGGAGGTAGGCCATTCATTCCCCTTGTCAAGGCCGGGAGAGGCTTACGTCAAGACGAGGAGCGGCTGATCGCCCATACCATGGGGTCATTTTTGGTTCGCGATTATTGACCCTGACGTCTGGAGATAGCATGCGTAGAATACCGCAAAGAGGCAGGAAGCTCTTGGCGGAGGAGATCGGTCATGATAGTTTCCGCAGCTATTGTTCGATGGCGCTCGCCCTTACATGGCTCTATATCGATGATATTGCCGTGCCTGCAGAAACTAGGCAAAGATAACTTGTTACTTGGCTCCAGATCAGAGCCTAATCGTCGATGAATTAAGGCGTGAATTCCTATGACTATCCTAACTACATATTAGGAGTGGATGCGCTTTTACTTTACCATACTATTTAGTATACATATTTTTTTTTACCTAGTGAGTCAGTAGCGTTAAAGAAGAGGAAAGAAAAGAAAAGCGTAGAAAAGAAAGTAAATGGTAAGGGGTTAGATTAATGAAGAGTTAGTCGCACATGCGTACCTTTTTCATACCTCGGTCCCAGGGGAACGGGGACGTGCTACTTACCAGGGGCTTCCATCGCGAATCTGCGACAGACCTTGGGGTATGACAGGGCCAGATATCTGTTCCCGGTATTCAGGAACCTCGATTTTGAATCTATTAGTAAACGGCTTGCTGGGTAGGTAGCATAGTAGGGACGCTGAGAGACGTTCATAGCCGTCCAGCATGTGCGAGACATGGAGCCAACCGGACTTTGGCCCAAACTATTGGGACCGAATCGACCATGCTTGCAGACCCCACGTACAACTTAGGCTACCGTAACAAAAGAATACTCCATCACGTACCGTCGCAAATGCTCTCTTAGAAGGAGTCCGCGTGCGTTTACTTGTATGATGAGATAGGCGGACATGTCAGCCGTTTTGTGACCTTGGAAGGCTGGATCCAATGATTCTAATCTGACAAATTCTTTTTTTTCCCTAGGGATGATGTAAAGTTACTGTCAACTCGGCACAAGGACCGTACCGCATTCCTACGACCTCTGTACGACACTGGAAATGCACTCTCACAGTTCCGCGGAAGTGTTGTTAACCGGTGGTTTGGTCTTGCGGCGACGAAATTCTCGTTTCTCTGTGTTATTCATGTACGGCCGTATCTAAGATCTTAGGAAAGGTATGACGATCGAGTCTTGACTTGCCTAGAATATGAACCTTGGAAAACTGGTGCGAGGGTGTCGCTAAGTGTAACGAAGATGCTGGTACTATACTTCTCTATGCAATTTACCATGAACTTACGCCTCGGAAAGTTATTTCTGTCCGCCCTGGTAATTTCAGTGCTTAGTCCTCGATCTGCAGATCGAAAATGGAAATCTGTTCTATTTTCTAACATACACAGTAGGGAATTCGTCTCGATTTCTATCCTTTTCTACGTCCTATGACTAGCAAGTTATAACACATAAAGATAGACACACCTACACATTTACACGTCTGTAAATTTGTCTAGTAATATGGTAGATATGGAAAACCAGAGGGACATGCCTTTATACGATGTAGATGCTTTTCTTATACGTTGAGGTACCTAGACTATAGTATGAGGTACCGTGTGACTGCATTCCTATACTCACTGTAGTGTAGATGCGCCTCAGTGCAGGGTCTTCCCCACTGCCAAGGGCGATCATCTTATGTACGTGCCACCAGGAGAACCAATAATGGACCGCCATTGTAGATGCTCTGATCTAATAGGACTTGGTTGTTTCTCATGGGTGCTGAGAGATGGTAGTTTTCATGAATTTGAGTAGAGAGAGGATATCCAGACTGATCCCTCTACACCTATCACTCACCGAATAAAGCCGTAAGATTTGGACAAAATTAGGTACCTGTATCAACTTTCAATATATAGTACATTAGGTACGCAACTAACATTCTAAGCAGGACGTGTTGCTGTTATACTACGGCCCTTCTAGGATCAGCTGCATAGGTAGGTACTATATAACCTACACCGTTGAGCAGGTATGTCCGTATAAGTGGTTATATACCTATCTGGATTCCTGATGCTTTCCCGACCACGCCTCTCCAAGTAACTCTCGTACTAGATTGAATGCGAAGTTGACAACATTTGACACACACAGTAACTGGAGTCACTGACACATGGAGAGGTAATTAGTCGCTAAAACGTTCCGAAATTCTCGTCTTCTATGTCAAAAATACCGACCCTGCAAAATCCTGGCCGTGTATCGGTACATGTTTTCCCCTTCCTATTGATAAGTCGTCATTAGCATTCCGTCGTTGGCGAAAGGTCCGAATATATTTGAAGTAATCCACCGAACCATACACCTTGTAATCGTTCGCCTGCATGAGTCTCAAAGTGTTTGGCCCTAAGACTGATGAGCAAAAGAAGAAAAATAGAGATGCTGCCAAGAAGAATGCTTCTTAGAGGTACATTTGAAGTACACCACACATCGTCCTTGGTTTGGCTCCCAAAGTTGAGGGTTGGCGTTCCACTAGACGCGGCTGATGCCGTTCGTCTTTTTCTTTCCCTTATGAAATGAGCAAATGTCGCCGAGTGGCACACGCGCGCGCGCGCACCCACTCACACTCTCACACTCTCACACACTCACACGAACATATATCGGTCGGACCTCTCTACAATAGCACCGCTACGGAGTATCAGAGGGTATGAAATAGCAGGGCTTCTACTGCGAACTCCTAGGTCATCCCACCCATCCCAAGCGGGCTAGGTTTCTTTCATATGGCTGCCCACATCCTCCATCCTGCAGAGATCGTCCAATAGCTGCATGAGCTAGTGGAATAAAATGACCGACCAATGATATTCCCGGTCCCCTACACTCTTTCGGTAATTCCCACCCTACACTGTTCGTCGATCCACACGAGACTAACACACGCGTCCCATCTCCAAGCTTCAGACAACAGATGTTTATTACCAGATCGACTTGACCAAGAGAAAGCGTTCGTAAATGTCTTCATACTACTATCAAGCCATGTTAGATCTTGTGCCTATGTAGATCCGGTTCTTGAGAGTGTAATGCTACGTTCTTGATTATCTGGCATGCCATTGTGTCACTCGCGAGAATTATAACATGCAGACATTACATACCGGTATATATCCAATGCTTCAGTAACTATTTGTATTCTATTATTCGCCATCTCATCCGTCGGCCGAAAAGCTCATTACTCACTTGGCTAGCCTTCGATAGCTAGAATCATACAAGAGAGCGTAGCCCAATCTATGTACCTCTTTCTGCCACAAGTTTACGCCATCTTCCCACTTACACCCCCCCTTTCTGAGCTGTGTAGGTCTGCTTACCCTTGTCTCGTCACTTTCATCAGTTCATTACTCCTTTCGTCTACCTCCTCCGCTTGCTCTATGCTTTTTCCTTTCGGATTATTTTTATATGGTATTACTATATTACTTTTCTCGTACCAATCTTAGCACAAGCTATCAGATTAGTGACTAGATATCAATCATCCCTTGAGACTAATGCGGGGGTTCATATCGAACTTCGTCCTAGTCCTGATTCCGGGGCACAACCCCAAAGTATTTTCTACCCCCGATCACAGACCCTTGCATGATTTGCAGATTTAAGACATTGATCTCGCCATCCAACGGCGAGCCAGCCAGCATCCCTGTTAACAAATACCTCTGTTACCTACCCTCTCTATACTATCACCAGGCTCAGCATCATCGTTACTGCACACAGAACTACCTGACTCTACATCACCTGCATACAGGCAAAGGGAATCCGTATAGGCAGAGGTCACTAAGACTTAACAGTCTAACCGACCGGTTTAGAAGTAAGTTCCAACGCGGCAAGAGAGCGAGGAGTATATAATAAAAGTAAAGCAGCGGAGGCTTGGGACGGGTAACTGAGAGAAAAAAAGGTACATCGATAGTATATCTGTGTAATGCAATGGTCTTGACCTGCCACAGCACAGGAATTCTTACTACAGCCCCAACTATTTGACAACGGCCATCCGAAAAATGTGTCTTGTAACTTATTCTTTTCGTCTCTTTATCAGTTCCTGTTCCCTTTGAAAATTCTCTTCCCATCTTGCCCTTGAGGAACAGCGTCTCACACAACACACATTTTAGAGACCCTTTTCTAAATACTTCTCGTTTGCTGACAGGTTCTCCGAAACCTTGCAGTTCTTTAGCCCGTTTACCTGTTCGTTGTTGGCAACTCGTGTGTTTTGGTTCAAGCTACGACACGAACCACGCGGAACACGCGAACTTGCCGGATACCTGCCTACTTCTGATTGCAGCCCTTCAAACTCATCTTCATGCGAACACGTTCGGGCAGGCTGCATACGAACAAGCTGGGTCTCCGCACTCCGTCGATTTGAGTGTATATCGTACGCTATACTCCTTTGTCACCAAAATTGCATTAGACCATCAGTTTCCTTACTGTGGTATGTATAGCTACGGGCGGATAACTGGAAAGTCGATCTAATAGCTAACATCACGGAAGGTAGTATAAGTACCTGAAGCGTAGCCAGGAGTTGAGTATCCTCTTTGGAGACGGAGAGGAGTTTTGGATGCTTCCACTTTCCGAGACTCGACTCAGAATCAGTTTGCCAATAGCTTCTTTCCACCAATTAGCACTTCTGGGCTCCTATCTACAAAGTTATCAAAGACTCTCGGGGGGAAGAAAGAAGGGGTTTTCATATTAATCCCCATGAACAAGTCGGCAGAGCATCCTGCGGTTCTAGTCTGTTGAGATTCAAAGTGGTTTGCCCCTTGGATTCTGACTCTCCAGCCATTACTCCCTATACTGCTCGCAAAATTTCCTTGGTTGCTTGTTTCACCAGTTAACAAGCGGAAGAGCAGTCATATCAAATTCTTCTACATACCTGGGGACAGGAAGAGTGCGGATAGCCAGCGATACACGCTTAATCAGCAGCCAGGAATAATCCTGAGAATCTAAGGAGACCGCTCCAGAGTCTGAGCACACAGGCTCTCAATCTTCTGCAACACCGCACCCGAAACAGGTGTTGGTCCGACTTAGGACAAATCATCTACTATTCTCTAGATTCGCTCAAAACGGACAGCTTAATGTCTGCTGTCAAGTTTGAGTATCCAACCTACAAGTTGTTCGAGGTGAGTCAATTTAAGAACGACTACAAGGTTATTCAGCTATTTAGGTGAATTGACAAGTTACAGCCTCCATATAATCCCGAGAGGACGATAATAGTCGACACTGACGCTCTCGAGTCTCCTGAAACGGTAATACTGAGGTACGAGGAAGAAGCGGCTGCCAGAGTGAACGGAGACCTCCGTGGGGACTCCCCGCCTGGTCTCCTGTCCATGTCTACATATTCGAAGTCACAGCCGCCCCAGATGCATGGTTAGTAACCGATCGTAGTTGTAAACGGACATCATGAGAGGAGTCACTCAGCTAACCCGACTCGTCAGCATTTGATTCTCCGAGATCATATCAAGACCATTATCAATATTCGGCTCAGCAATTTGCAGCACAGCAATCCGAAAATGCTGCAGCACAACTCAACCAGATGGCCTTTGCCGCGAACGGCAGCGCTAGCCAGTACATGGCATCGATCGTGGCCACACTGGTCTCGTACCAACCGGCGGCGGGCATGGTTGGAACCAAGGTCTTGATCAAGATATCAGCTCCGTACGATCTAATCACGATCACCAGTCACTTCTACCTTGCCTTCGGCTCTCATAAGAGCCCGGCACACGCAATCAGGGACACGAGCGACGCCGGCGGGTTTGGTTATGCTGTCAGCGGAGACGCACCGCATTTCGAAGACACGAGGAGCCACAGCTCCAACGTGCCTCTGTCACTCCTCATCGAGAGCGCAGCCGGGCAAACTTTGGCGACGATTGATGTCGGCACGTTCATGTATCACGACACTCCGGCTGGGACTACGGATGGCCCGCCTGAGGGCGTCACGCGGCTTAAAGGAGGGTCCAGATCACCTGAACAGAGGGAGAGCCCTACTAAACAACAAGAGACGGACGAGCTGGTCACAGATACTACTACAAATACTTACGGCTACGCTCCCGGTGCACAGCAAGCCGTCCCATCCAACTACGATACAAGCTATACGAACAACGACAACATGATCGGGACATACCATCGTTCGCCCTACGCACTTGATTATCCCCGGCCACCGCCTCCGCCGCCGCTTAAGACTCCTACATGGAGTCCTTACGGCCAGTCGCTTTCTGCAGCTCGAAGCCCTGCCGCGGCAGTTAACCATACAACGATCACTCGGCCCAACAGCATCACCACTCTTCCAGTACCAACGTCGGCGGTGCCACAGCTGATTCGAACGAGCACCTTGCAGACTTCTGGGCCATCGGGAAGCGGGCAGCTCAACCCCTATGCGCTATATCCGACTAAAGCGGTATTGAAGATAAACGGCGACCTAGAGTCGATGGCGTCTGGGTGGACGCAGGAGGAGTGGACAAGCCAACGGCGGATAGTGATGTTTAGCAAGAAACAACAGGGCTCGACGTTGTCAACGTCGTTTAAACCCGTGACAGTAAATGAACGACCGCCCAATAGCATCTGCATCAGCTGCATATACTGGGCTGACAGGAAAGAATGCTTCGTAACAAGCGTCGACACCATCTCATTGCTGGAGCAGCTTGTGGCTGCGCCAGGTAGATTCACGGTGGAGGAGAAGAACCGTATTCGGCGAAATCTCGAGGGGTTCAGGCCCCTGACGGTCAGTAAGGCCAAGTCTGATAGCGAGGAATTCTTCAAGGTGATCATGGGCTTCCCGGCCCCGAAGCCTCGGAATATCGAGAAGGACGTCAAGGTCTTTCCCTGGAAAATTCTAGGTCAAGCGCTCAAGAAGATCATCTCCAAATATGTTAGTCTTTTCTATGATCGTTTTCGAATACTTCCCATACAATCCTTTTCCGGTCTATAAGTGAGCTAACCCGACCGTCTAGTCCGCGTCTCCTTCGTCAACGCTACCGCCCGGGCCAGGGCCAACTTTACTTACACCCGTCAGTAATACAAGTCCCGGACTGTATGGGCCGCCGCCACACACGCCGACCGTGTCCGACGGTGGCTACTCTCACCACGATTCGCACTCAATGCCATCGCCACGTTCTCTTACAGGTCCAGCCTGGCCAATGTATCCTATCCGTACAATTTCTCCCGGGCTCAAGTCCAACTCTGCCCAGAACATCAATATTCCCAATCTGTCCGCTCCCTACAGACACGCAGACGCAAGACCGCAGCAGCATCTGCCAGCGCCGCCGAGCTATGGCATACCGTCGCAGACCCAACGTTGGGATCCGACTGCCGTTTCGAGTGGTTATGGCGACACTTCTACAACTCCCGCGTACGCGACCAGCCACCAGCATCACCAGAGTCATGTGTACGGTAGTGGAACGTACGGTGATGTCAGTCATCGGGAATAGCGGCATGACCGTTGTCACCAGGGATGGAATGGGAAGCTCGGGGCGAGTATCGCGGAAGAGAAGGAGTGATTAGCCATCCACAAGGAAATAAGCAAAGCAGCGGCCCAGAGCGCGGAATCTAGCTCAGACATCCGTACCACGCAAGTCTCCTTCGCCCACCACTATCGGTGTGGACAGATTATCAACGTCGAAGTAACTAGTGTGTGGAATGGAGATGATGGTTCGTATCATGGCATACGCCAAGTTTGTTGGAGGTTAGTGTGAGCCTTATGAGATGGTGTGTAGGAGATATGTTTATGTGTGGGGGCAGGAGAGGGTAAGAAAAAAAAAGGGGGGTGGGTGAGGTTCGGCCAAGGTCAGCTGTCGTGAACATGAGCCAATCACGATTCAACCCAGCACTCCAACTTAATCGCACGATGCAGACGACCTCACCCTGTTTATCTTCCGGGATCCTTACCTTGTCAACCTTCCCATTATCAACGCCTATTCAGTTCGTTGGGAACCACCGCGTCTGTGATGTACTTCCGACCCTGGCTCGAACGGGGCCCCCTTCTAAGTTATCGCCACCAGGCAGACGCCGACCATCGTCACGGCCTTCGCTTTGCCTGGAGGAGGTGCCATGATCTACTATACGCCACGTGTGGTTGGTATCCAGGTGATTGATTGGTCACAAGATCGTTGATGCGCAAACATATCCCATGTGGGCAACATGGATGGCATCTTGTCATGTAGCTGTATGTCTACGGGTGCGCGCCGCTGCCGCTGCCGCTGCCGTTGCATGATGCATGCCACCTGCGTCATGCTGTCCCTTGCTTTTCTATTCTAGTCATTACCGGGGCTCATCCCGAAACCTCGAGGTCCGAATGTCCGCAGCACTTCTCGCAAGAGCGGCGAAGTGGGTTCACACCATCCACTCGGTATTTTAGAGACGCAGATGATCCGCATCTATGCGTTCACATCAGCAGGCCTCAAGAACATTAACTGGGGACGAATTTCTTAACGCGTGGTCACGGGCGCCCGAATACCAGCTACACCAAGCCAACTCCCGCTCACAACCCCGGTCCTCACCGAGCCTGACTTCTGAATAAGTCTACACGAATTGTCTGCGGTAGCCAAGCCATTTATCAAGATCCCCCTTTAGCCCCTGCTGGATAAGGACAACCTCATCTGACGGCAATGCATCTTCACACCCGGTGGATTCGTCCTCGTACGATGCGAGCTCCTGGGCCCGAGACTCGCCATCGGTTAACCTATCAGCTACTGCAAGCGTTCTTCAGATCCGGTCTGCGATCATCTGATATCAAGGAAATACATTATTTCTTAGAGTTCCTTTTTGCCTCGTTATATCCTGCATTACAGGATGTTATCTTCTACATTTCGAATAACGCCACTATCCCTCTCGATAGCAATCATAATATGATGCTCAAGATAGAGCGCAACTTACTTCCATTTTCTTTCGATCGGTCTCCGTATTTCCTGGATTAGGTCTTTGCACAATATACTGTCAACTCAGGTAGGTAGGTATCTACCTACTCAACTGAAACCCTTGTTTTTCGGTTGGTTCTGCGTCTTTGTAATATTGGTTTCATGTTATCATATGCCGTGTTTATCTGGGCTAGGGCAAGTGGTTGAGAGCGTCTACAGCATAGAGCAGTTCTACGAAACATGAGGTTGAGGGTGTGTGTGTCCAAGGCTGAACAGCTAGAGCCTTTTTCTACTTGGAGCATTTTATACCCTGTTTCTTGATCTTTGTAACTTTAGTCCGCCGTTTTTCATTCTCGTCTTATCACGCTTCCTTCTAGACCAATACCTTCAAACCAGATATGCATTTCACCAGGTGTTTCCATCTCGGACCGGTGGTTTTCGGGGATACGTTTGATTTGAGGCGCAATATGTAAAGTGGACGAGGACGGAACTTGAAGCTTAGACGGGGAGGCGTCTTAAATATACACTGCCTATTCGTTTAATCGTCTGCTGTCGTGTCTAGTAATAGCTTGTCTACCTCCTAAGTAAACTTACATCACCCCATGGTGCATGAGGCGCTTTTTATCATGGAAGCCTTAGTACCGTATATCATTTCAATGAACTTGGCTATCTCTATCTATCGTGTTGCAGAGAACTGTTTTCAAATTCTCAGATCCTCCATCATTTGCGTTAGCATCTGCCACCTTTGATCGTTCTCCCACGATTCCTTGGCCTTTCCTATAACACTCCTTAGTGCGCTTCTTGCTTTACCTTTCCACCTGATTCCGATACTTTCTACACGTGATCCATAATTCTCATATGCCGCCACCAGCTCTGACGTCCTTTGAACTACGGAGCCCCACGCCTCTGCGTCAGTCAGCCAGTTCCCCTGTTGGTCTTGCGTGCTGCCTGGCGCAGAGAGCAGGCTCCCAATACTGCCAACGGAGGTCCTCCATGCTTTCTCAGCTGCTTCTAGCGCCCCAGCCCAGTCTCTCCTCCAGGCCCGCAGCCGTGACACTAAATCCCAATATGCTGGATTCGTTGTGATGAGAGGAACAAGATCGTTTTCAAAAAGCGAGATAACTTTGCTTTCAATCGTACCCCTGGCTGGCTCGTATATATCTGTGTTGTGTTCACAAGAAACGGGAGCTTTAGTTGCCTCCCTAACTAAAAGGGTCAAGATATCAAGGTCTAGCGCTTCTTCTGATTTTCGTATACGTAGCACATTCTTCACGCCGAGAATGACGTCGTTAACATCAGGAGGCGATAGGCTTGCGGCAAGAGTGATAACATTATCCCATATTCTCCAGTTCGAGTCGGCAAGGGTAGCACCGCGCTTGAAGGCCAGGAGAGAATCATACAATAATTTTTGTACCGGCTTCCCCAGAGATGCCCGTTTCGAATCATTCGAGGTATCCTTCTCTGAAAGCACCTGGCGGTACCAGCTCAAGAGTGCAGTTCCAAGGTTACTCCACGTTCGCGCATCCTCACCTCCGGATATATTGCTTGCTGTTGAAATGGCTCTTTGGAATGCGTCGGCAGCGTCGGAGAAATTTCCCAGACGTAGCTCAATATCGCCTAGTCTATTCCACAAGCCTGTGTTTAATCGACTAACCCCTACAGCGCGTATATATGCTTCCCGAGCTTTTTCCCACTCTTTCCTTTGAAGATAGAATTCACCTAGGGACTTCTGTGCCCTTGCAAAGCGCTGATTAGAAATCTCCCACGCACGTTCATAATGTTGGGGATCGTTTTCGATATCGCCCAATATGCAGAGTAAACGGGGGGCGTTAGATGGTGGTGGCGAGCGCTCTGGACCGTAGAAATCAGACGCTTTGAGAGACGAGATGTCCTCGGAATCTTCATCGTCGCTGGTTCCAGTGCGGTGGAACAGTCTCCACCGGATGATAGCCCGAGCTTTGTCTTCTCCTCGACCATCTTGATCATCGGCACTACTTGCTAGGCAAAGGGCAGCTTCTGCCCAAAGATGTAACCGTTTGAATATTTCTAGAGCAGAGACAAGTGACCCGACCGTAATCCATGCGTAGGCAAGCTCGGATTCGAGATGCCAGCGCGGAGAAGAGGAGAGAGCGTTGACGTATTGTAACCTTTCTTGAGGGGATGCTAACTTGGTAGATGGAGCAGGGAGGAACGACGTGGGCTGAGAGTGGCGTACGGTGTGGAGATTTTGCGTTCCCGACCCATCTCGGTTACTATGTTCCGTTTCTGACTCTGTGTCAATTATGACCTGATCTACGAGGGCTTGCATTTGTAAGACAGCACGCTCGAGGGTTCGACTTCTATTTAGCTCGATACGTGACCTTATCAGGAGAGCTTGCGTGTAAATTTGCCAACTTGTCGACTTATCGTGGATCACTCGGAGAGCAAAGGGCATAATTTCTTCCAGTGTTAGAGAATCAACGGGAGAAAATGTGTCTCGCATTGTGGCTTCTGTCAATAGTATGATTTGGTCTTCTGGGTAAAGCTGTGGTTGGTCATCTGGTTGAACATCTTGTAATTCATCCGGGAGAGTTGGTATCTGTTCGCCCGAACGTTTATTATTAAACTCGATATCCTCTAGCAGTGTGTCGTCATTTAGAGGGAGCGCAACTGGCGTGTTCGAGATATTCTGATTAGGTGTTGGAGACTGTGCCTGACTTTTGGCAAGCACCACAAGCTGGCTGATATCCTTTTCCTGGAATCTTGTACGCTTTCCCAGGGCACCGGAAAGGGCGTAAGAGAAATGACTGATATCTGTAGCCGAGAGCAGGGCCTTTCGAGCCTTTACGTCGTTCCCCAGAAGAATGTGGCAAGCTGCTTCCTCTAAGCGGAACTGAATGCGTGATTCCCGACACCATTGAGATTGTTCTGGGGGTTGGCTTGATTCAGATCCGAAAATGGACCACTCGGCTTCTGAAAGACTTTTCTCGAGGATCCCGTGCAGGGTTGGTACGTCCGTCCAGCGGCCCATCTTAGTAAACGAGGATCCAGATCCCAGGGAGGGCTGACTGATAAGTTTATAATGCCAGAGGTGGATCCTCAAACGAGTCCACGAGAGATGCAGAGCGAGAGATTGACATGATTTTGACAAGGATCCGGGCTGCTCGGTTGGCAGAATGACACCTGATGTGAATATAAATCGTGCCAAGCAGAAGAGCTCGATATGTGGTATGTAAGGATACGGAGATACGCCATCTATTTCCAGCCATTTGAGGCAATTCCTCCTAAGGGATGTGATTGACTCTGTTATCACCGTGGCGTCTGAATCACTCGAAGATTGCACCTCGCCGAGCACAGAGAGGAAGATGGCTTCCGCAACCGAACTTCGGAGCACCGGGCCAGTGACATTTGCTTGTAAGAAAGCATTCAAAGAGGCTATGCCTAAGCGGATTGTTTGGATATCATCGTTGTTGAATGGCTCGACGACAGTGCCGTTCTCGAGGCTGTTCTCGACATGCTCTCTTGACGACTGTGCTATTAAGTGCCGGATGAACTGGGCTATCGTGGGTTTTGATGCCTCATCTTGAAATGGCTCAAGAAAAGACGAATTCTCAAAAGAAGTCTCGATCGAAATGAGCGTGGAAGGAGAAAACTCATTGACCGTCATGTTAACTAAGTCTTTGTGCCATGAGGAATATGATGGAGGATAGTAATGCGTCTGGAGTTTTTGAACCGAATTTATTACCGACACCCTCGGATGGGTATTTCATGACTGAAATGAGAATGTTCTGAGATCGTTCTGAGATCAGTCTGATACGTGGATATGTAAGTTATTTTGATGCAAGTCGCGAATAAATTTGCGTTAATCTGTGCTTTTAGAAGCTCTTCTTGATACTGTGAAGTTGTAGTGGGGGAGCTTGGAGGGGTAAATTTTTTTTTGGTAGTACCTCCCTATACACTAGGTTCGATTCCTATGAGCGCTATTGGCTTCTCGCTTATCGCTCATTATCTACATGTGGGACTTGTCTAAGTATACATAGGTACCTGTGTGAAAGACGTATAATTGTGAAGGGCTCTATAAACGGACTTATACATACAGACTATGGGGTGTGGCTGTGGCGCTCCAGCCACAACCCAGTTAAATTCTAAAACTACGCACCAAAGTGTAATTAGAAAATCTTAGAAAAAACAAGAATATTTGTCCCTCTGTTTTCTAGTTCATTTCAAGACCTAAAACTTATTCTATGTACATACATCGAGGGAAATGCCTGAGGCAGGAATCATGTGACTTGTGGTCACATGACCCCACTCGGGCTGGTATATGGTATTTAAGCTTACTATGTTGTCCTTTAATAAATTATAGGTACCTCCTAGGTAGGTACTATATGTACTATGACAGAGAGCAGAATGCGAGGGCTAGAACTATAGGGGTACACAAGTCGTACGCAACGAATGCAATTCTTGTCATGTCTCGCTCCATTCGTCATTACCTACCTCCTATGTACATGTATTACTTGAACCCGTAAACTGACTCCGCATGTCTTCGTGAATGCTATAACCACATGTATCCGTCCTCGGAGTTGTCATATTTCGTAGCTAGCTTGTCCTGTACATATAGCGATCATTGGCCGGTAACTTCATTTCTTTCCCTTCTTGCGCCCGGGGACCACCTTGAAGCCAGCACCTTGGATCGAGTTGACATCATTCCCAGGCTTAGGGTTTACATTGCTCTTCTTCGCCACCTCATTCCAACCACCCGCCGTGTTAGACTGCGTATCTGTTGATGGGCTCTTCGCAGGCTGCTTCTCGACTACGCCCTTATCTGCCAGCTTCTTGCGACGAATAAACTCTTCTGCAAAATGGCGTCCGTCCATCGTCTTTGAATTAGCATAGATAGCATCAGAGATGAGATCGACCACTAGTGGGAACCCTATGAGGGTGTTGGCAAAGGCCTCGACTGTTCGCCGTCAGTATTTCAGCGTAGTTGCATGGTAATCTTCAAACTTACTGTCCGTAACACCCGTGATTCCTTTTGCTAACTGACCATGAAGCCACTTGGTGAACTCCTCCACAGCCTCCGTATGGGCATGGCCACTCACAGGAGGGTTCGCATGTTTGACAGTGGGTCGTGGCGGAGGGACCGCCATGGCCGACGCTGGCTTGGCAGCGCTCGCAGGTCGTGCCTGGGAAGAAGCAGGGCCGGTCGGTGCCTTTACTTTGCCACCAGCTCCCACAGTAGCCCACCCCGACAAACTGTTCACACCCGGCGATTGGCTAGGTACGGGACCGGCGTTGGGCTTGCTAGCAAGATCAGCATATCGCTTATTGGCACTAGATGCGAGTCCGACATGTACAGCCATTTCCTTTGCCTTCTGTTTACGGGTCTCCTCCTCTCGTTGAATATCGGCCAGGGTTTTCTTCCTATCTATCGCTTGTGCCGGGGCCGCGGGTCCGGATATCGACATCTTCCCCTGGGTTGGTTTGGCCCATGGGCTGTTGGCCGTCCCAGTATTCACGGGGGACGCAGTTCCCCAGGTACTAGTCGTAGGCAGCCCCGGAGCAGCCGCGGCAGCTTTCTCGCGTTCCCGAGCTGCTTCCTGCTCGAGCAAGGCACGCCTAGCAAGAGCTGCAGCTTCCTCAGCCTTAGCTGCCTTTTGAGCTTCCGCTTGTTGAATCTCCTTTAGGCTTGGCCCTTTGTGTGATTCCACCCCGCTGTCCTTCGCCCATGGAGCAAGTGGCGGAGCAGCAGCAGAGGAAGGTGTGATGTCAGGTGTACCAGATCGAGAACTTGTTGCATATTGGTCGGGAAGGTTAGACTTGACACGCTGGGGAGCAGGAGCGGGTAAAGGGGTGACAGAAGGCGGCGGCGGGAAAGGCATAGGGAGCCCGCTTACTTTCGCTGCCGCTGCTTGGGCTTGCTGGTACTGTTTGGTTAGGGCAGTAGATTGGTCCGTTTCCATCTGATTCCTCCCAATAGTTGGAAACTCTTCGGGGTTGGGTCCATGTTCGGCAGCTCGCACGGGTGGGCTCGTCTCTAGTATCTGTGTGTTAGATCTCTCGTGTGGAGGCGAAGCCTGTTGCTCCACCATCTCATCGTGCTGCGCCCTTAGTTTCTCAAATTCCTGTAGCCGTCCCCGAAAACCCTCCGGATCTTCACTAAGTTCTGTAGAGTCAGGAAGTTGGCTGCGCACGCTGGCCTCTAACGTTGGTGCACCAATAGATTGTGACGGGAGGTTGCCACCGACAGCCCCCACTCCATGAAGGCCAGCCAGCATCTGTCGTTCTGGACCGGAGAGACGAGCAAGCTCATCTTCTCTAAACATTTCTAATCCTTGGTTAGAAGTGCTTGGTACGGCGGCTTGGTGTGTGGCCGGCGGTTCAAAAAACGAGGTTGTGGGACCAATGGCCCCAATAGGGGGTTGGGGGGGCATGGCAATGGGTGATGTGATGCTGCCAAAGCTCGGCTGGCTCTGTAAGCTGTGTGCGCTCGAGTGGTGATGTAGTCCTGGGACGCTAGATATAGGAACTCGACCCATAGTTTGCTGAGTGGCATAGAATTCTCGGTGGCGAGCCATGAGATATTGCTCCTCCTGCTTGCGTCGCTCAAGATTATTCTGCTCCTCAGCTGTCAGAGTCCTCCCAAAGCTAGGAAAGGCGTTCACCAACGGTGGCTGTATCACGCCGCCAGAGTTGGAGAACGGTCCTGTTTGAGATGGTGGGCCATGGGGAATGCCTATTTGAGGAACTAAGAAGGGTTCGCGCGAGTTACCGATCCTCCTTATTAATTGACCCAGTGGCTCAAACTCCGAATCTTCCAGCTTTTTAACACGCAAGTCTGGGGTAAAGAAATTAGCCTTGTACCAATCGTTCATCTCCAAACCAGTGAACGGGCCCTGCTGATGGCCCTGAGGGTCCAGGTATACCCATCTCATTCGATCTGGCATAACCATGGTACGTGACTGAACCGATTGTGGATCAGACGCTTGGTTGGCAGGGTAGGGTAATAGGTTACTGGTAGGTGCAAAGGTCGAACTATGAGGAGCAGTTGAGATACCACCGTGCAAAGTTTCAGAACTTGTCGGCGTCCGACTAGCTTCGACCTGGTTAAACATCTCAGCAAAGATGCCCCTACCTGCTCGTACTGGGCTATCTGTCTCACGACTATGATCGCCAGGAGCAGTACGACCAATGGCGCCTAGCGGGTTAGGTTGGCGAAGATCGGCTATTGAATCACTCAAATTATCGCTGTCCTGTGATTGCATCTGCGCTTGCATCGCAGGGGGAAATAAAGAGCCGAGCTTGCTTGCTCGACCAAACGATCCAGAGCCTCCAAAGCTGGTCGTGCTCGCAGGACCAAATACGCCACCAAGATTAGCGAGCCCAGGAGATTGTAGATCGCCTACCGAGCTGAACAACGGCCCGCCAAATCCTGGAAATGCAGCACGCTCACGGTCCGGAGTACTTGAGGACGGCCACCCAGTCAGGTTGCTTAGGGACGGGTAGGCCTTGGCACCGACACTGGATGTCTGACTACGGTCACTGCCGTCAAAAGCTGTATGAGTAAACGAGCGCGGTAAATTCCCAGCGTAGCTCGAGACATGGTCTGATACGGAGCCATGCTGTCTCTCTCCTATATCCTCTTGCTCGCCTCGCTCGCCAGGAGGGCTACGATAAGGATTCGTCTCCGACGGGCTTAGAGGCGCATGCTCATGTTCCGGAGGCCCTCCTAAGTTGAGGCTCGCCATCCCAAAATCCCCGGTCGAGCCTTTTACAGGGGTGTCGTACGAAGAAGTATGAAGAGGCGGATGAGACATTGGAGGACTCGTGTCCTGGGCCCCCCCTAGTGCGGCACTACCGGAGACGCTGTTTTCGCCGAAAGGATCGGTATCGGTACGTTGTCGAGGGCGCCAAGCACGGCTAGAGTCAGACGCGGCACCTTCGTTGGCTTTGATGGGAATGCTGTCGGTGCCGTCTTTAGGGATCAGATGCGCCAAGCGACTCTCACCTCGGGGGTTTCCAGACCGCTTCTCTCCGATGGCGGATCCTGGGAGTGCAAAGTTCCCAAAGCTACCAATGCCTGGCAAAGCAGGGGGAACCGAAGTTTGCCATGGAGAGGTTCCTCCAAAATTTGGTCCATTCGGAGTCGTATTGTTACGTATCAAGCCACCAAATGGCAGAGTCTTGACTGAAGCATCGCGAGCGCCGCCATCTTCTTCAGGCTCCTCGACAGTTGAGTCTTTGGAATCTGCTGTGTTCTTCCGGCCAAGCCAGAATGAGCCATCATCACGAGGGGGTCGTGTCACAGATGCCGGAGAAGTCAGGCCGCCGCCGCCACCAGAGTACGGATTCGTGTCGGTAGTTTCACGTCGTCTCGTACCGGGTCTCGGCGCGGCCGAAGGCGAGGCGAGTCCAAAGTTGCCGGCACTTCCATGCGAGAGCGATGCCTTCCGGCCATTCATACCGCCTGCCGGATGACTTCCATCTTTGTTCTGGGCCGGCGGCGGTTTCACGGTAGAATTTACATCGGATGCAAATAACTAATTCGGTCAGCACCTCCGTCGCCCCGGAAGATGAATTTCGTAGCGGTAGATAATACGCACCTCCTTTTCGTCATGACTGATCTCCTGAAGACCGACAGCCTTAGTTGATCCTGACGTGTCCCAGCAAATATCCGGTTCCTGAGGCGCGATGTGGGAATCACCCATCTTACCCCATCCCCTGGGCGTAATACCATTCGTATGCCCAGGGTTCCATCCGGGCACGAACAAGGTAGAGACATCTGGTAGTTGGGATTCAGTGTCGTAGATGGTGGTGAAAATTTCGAGAAGCTGATCTCTCGAGTATCTGAGAACGCCGGGACTGTCAACGTTGGTAGAGCCGACGGGCATGGCAGAAATGACAGCAGGATCAACGGAGGCCGATTGAGCAGGATCGGAAGCTTGCATCTGGGCGTTGAGCGATTGGCTCGAAGGAGTAGTAGAGGCTCGACGAAAAGTAAGAGTACCGCCGTTGGTTGATCGAGCTGGACGAGACCTAGAGGGATATTAGCTTGACAATAGAATTGAGCAGGAAAGAGATCAAAAGTATACCATTCTCCATTAGCATTTCCTCGGCCGTCGCTCCTAGCACCCGGTCTCATATCACGGCCCGAATTCTGGCCGGCAGCAGCTGAGGCAAAACTGGAAGGGAGGTTTGAGGGCATTGTGACGGCGGGCTACAACTCTAATTCAAGAAAATAAGAATATGGCTCGGTGCGATAGTCGACAAATGGGGGGTCGTAGGTTATTCTCGTCGTTGGTACTTGATCAGAGATCAAGGTCAGCGTAGTATGGGGATATGGCAGCGAACGTGTAAGAAGCAAAGCCAGCTAAGAAATTGAGCATACGTAGATGGTAACGCGAATGGGGATGAGGATGGGGATGAGGATGGGGATGCGGATACGGACGTCGATGATGATGTTGATGTTGATTCTGATGTTGATGCGGGTAATCGTAACGTGAATAGAAATGTGACTAATGTTCCGGAGGCAGATTTCGTCATCAAATTAACTACTGTTTTATTTGTGTATGTAAGGTCGCGTAACAATAGCCAAGTCTTCTTGGTAAAAAAGATACTTTTGGAGGGGGGAGGGGGAATACAGGCGAAGTTTTTGTTGTTGTGTGCTGCGTTGCGTTGGTCTACAAAATGCGGTGGGCGTAAGGCGTATCGAGTTATCGTTTAAGTGACGATTATAGAAATTCCTTCAATTTTTTTTTTCTTCTCCATCTTTTGTCATGAAAATTTAAGGTGGATGCTAGTTTTACTGCCAGCTGATTACCGGAGAACGCCACTCATTGGCCAGCTGTAGGGTATTAAGTTAATTGAATGAAAACCTTAAGCGCTTCGATATATAAATATCTCTATGAAATACGAATTAGAACCCTATCAAATATACTCATATGTGCATCTTATGTAACTAGAAGTAGTAGGCTAGTATAGAGTAACTCGAGTGCATATGCTAGGTACTTACATACATATATACCTCTCCTATAATGTACCTTGGGATGACATTACCTGTATAAAAACTTAACTCTGAGGCTATATTGAGCGAGATGTTAATAGTGCTTATAGGAATCGAACCTATACTCCCTTATAACCCTATCTATTTCAAAGGTGATACTTGTAATGTACATAATATAGAAGCTCAACGATTATGTATGTAGACATGCATACAGCTGGAAGTAAGCGTACCTAGGTAGTTAAAGGTACATGTACTTATGAAATGTGCCCAAGGCAAATACATGTACCTATAAAGAAATATACGTACTACATAGTTTGATGTGCTCAATCTGTTGGCAGCACCTTAAACATGTTCCTACTCCATCTCCAAATTCTTCCTTCTTCTTCTCTCGTCAACTAATATCGAAAGGAATTGCCCAGCTAGGTGTATATTGTTTAGCTGAAATCCGCACCCCAAAAAAAAGCAAGAAGGAAAGAAAAATCCCCCCCGACAAGATGACTATTCATCGTGTTACGCTTTTCAACATCCCAAAAGAGGAAGATGTCGACTTTCTTGTCAGTCAGTATCAAGTACTAGGCCAAGAGGCCGTGAAGGTTAGTCCTGTTGCCATGCCCTCCTAATCAGCTGACACCAACTTCCAACTCGTTAGAACGGCGAGCCCTACATCCAGTCAGTCATAGCTGGGCGAGCTTTCCCTGACGAACGAGCTCGGGGTTATACTCTTGTCGCTAAGACAATCTTCAGCAACATTGATGATATGAAATTCTACGACAAGGAGTGTGAAGCCCACAAGCGCTTCAAGGCTCTCGTGCTTCCGCGCTTGGTAGGGGATGTCCTGACGGTTTTTTTTGAGCATGATGCAATCGCTTAATAACTCCGGATTTGACGGAAGTCCGCAAAGGCGGCCAGAGGCAGAAAGCAATAGCTTGTTTCAAGGATCTCTACACGTACGTACCTATTTGAAGATATGATAGGTCGTAGTGATGCATCCCGTATTCTAGACATAAGTACCGTACTTAGGTAAATACAAGTGTTGCACAACATGCGTATTATTATTTCACGGTACGCAAGACGCAGACTCCAGAGTGACTTTTCGGTATACCGCTCAATTCTAGTAAGGAGTCAGACGCCAACTCATTCAGCTGCTTTTAAGCATTCGTTCACAGAGCAAAATTGGTAAGTGGTTGGTCAGAGGTAAGGGCTAATGACACTCATTAACTGCCGTCTTCATCAAGATTTAACAATTGGGAAAAATGAATGAACAAGAGTTCGGTTAGCATGATCTTACAAAATCACCACCGTCTCATATCGATCTAGTCCGACGGATAGGCTCTACCGTCGGTCATACTCATTCAGACACGCGAGTAGGAGGTTGTTTAGAAATACAGCCACGTACTCCCAGATTCAGTCTAAGTTGATACCGAAGCTCACTCTCGCCCTAGAACTCGTCAATGAAGGCATAAGTTCTTTGAACCATTCTCCAAAGACATCATGTGCATGCTAACCTGACATGAGCTTTCATAAAATATAGCCAATGCCGTCTAGAAAGCCCACTGCTGACACCAATGTTTCATTAAACCAGGGGTAATGGCTTCGGCAGACCTCATAGCGACGCTGCGTTTTGTCGTGCGTCTAGTGTCGAATATAATAGGTGTATGGTTCGTTTCGTCAGCTCTGGACATCTCTCGATATGAATCAATTAGCTTGAAACCTGGGTTCTTCTCTAGAGATTTGGTATTGTCGCCCCGGCTCTTTTCTAGTCGGTCAATCCAGTCTTCAAACCCAACTAAGTCTGGGATGCGGTCTTTGCCGTAGAATTCCTGGATGGCGGGTGCAAGCTTGGTCCACGTCGTTGTTGAGGGATTGACACCATGATAATAGCCACTAATATCCTCTACAGCGACTCTTTGGGATACGCCGACGACTTCAAGACTCAGGCTTGCAATGCGTTCAGCTGGTGTCCAGTCCACATGGTTCATACGTCCGAGATGGACCGGGAGAGCCCCGAGATACAAACTACTAGCGATCATGGAGGGAAGCCATTCGTGCTTATTCCAGCAACCCGCCTCCGCTTCCGGTCCACCGATCTGTCCAACGCGAATTACCGCAGCCGGGAAATCGCCTGCCTCGGCGACGTCGCCTAAGACGAGACTTCCGACCATCTTGCTGCGCCCGTAGCCGCCCCCGGCAATTCTGAGGTCCTCTAGCCTTTCCTCCGGTACCAGGCCATTCCTACTATCCCAGTAATCTGCAGTACCGATCGAGGATATGAACACGACAGCCACCCGCTTGGAGGTCTTGGTAGCAAAGTCCGCAACATTTCTAACGCCTCGTATATGAGGCTCGAAGGACTCGATGGAAATGTTGAAGTTAACCGGCCATGCGTTGTGGATGAAGCGGTCGGCGGTGTTTAAAAGTCTCTCATAGAGATCAGGGGAGAGACCAAAGTTGGGACGCGACATGTCTACGTGAAGGAACTCGGTCTTGGATGCATAGTCCGCTCTGAGGCCTCGGTATCTGGCAGCCATTTCCTGACGTTCTGCACCACCATCTTCTGCTCTGTTCAAACATATCACCTTCCTTACTACCGGATTCTTCACCAGGAGGTCTAACATATACGACCCCAGCATGCCGGTAGATCCGGTAAGGAGGACAGTCTGATCTTCGTCCATGGGATCCGGTCTCTTTTCGACTCGCGTTGGGAGGTGCTTCGTGTATTTCTCCCAAAGAGATTTCATAACCCGCAGCTCGTCCTCTTCGTCTCTCTCGCTGTTTAATCTTCCATCTTTCCTTATCATCGAATAGACGTGATGTGCTAGTTTTCGTGGCGTTGGATTTGCATAGATCTTACGGGCAGCTACCATTGTCGGATCGATGTCGAAGCCAGACGCTTCCAACCCGGCACGAATCATTCGGGAAGCATTTATCGTTTGCAGAGAATCAATACCAGCATAGAAGAAATCTGTATCATCTTCCAATTCCCGGGATCCTAACTTGGTTCGAAACAAATCCTTAATAGATTGCGTGAGCGCGTCCTCGGAGCTTACGTCCAGACTATGCGCGCTAACATCAAGTTGTTCGCCTACCCTTTCGTAGATCGTAGTGATCTCATCTTCGTATAGCTTTAACGTACTTGCTCGTTGGATGGTTCCCTTACCAGCACGAACAAACTTTTTGTCTAGGCTGGATATTATAGTAAAGTCGCGTGCTATCCGTCCGTGCGTGGCTGTCTCCTCGTTTGCTTTGGCGACGTAGGGCCAGACACTATCAAGGAGTTCTTGAGCCTCTTCTTCATTCTCGGGGTTCATCAAGGGTTCGATTATAAGACCAGCTTGGAAGTGACCGGAACCGACTACTAGAGCGCCTTTGACTGCTGGATGACCCGTCACCATCTCCTCAATAGAGATTGGGTTCAACTTTTCTCCGTTGGAAAACACGATGATATTATCAGACCGTCCACAGTATATCCAGTGATGTGGGAGGCTTGGGTGAGGTCTATACAGGTCTTTGGTGTCGAACTCATCAGCGTCTGGAAACGTGTAGAAAATGCCTTGTAAGCCTGGACGCTTATTTTTACGAACCAAGACAAGACGGTATACGTCGTCCGTCCCTTCGAATTTACGCCAATCTATCCCGGCCTGGTCAGAATTGAATACGAAATATTGCCAGAGGTCGAGATTAGTTTGCATGTACATAGGAAGGATGGTGTACCTATATCTGTTAGCCGTGCTTCTCAGTCAGGGGTAGCTATACATCCCCCATAAACCTACTCCGTAGCGCCAATGACGTTGCTTAGCTTTACGCCATTTCTCACCAATCTATCGCCAGCATCTTTGTTCAGATTTCCTGCGTGAATTAGTGACGACATGGGAAAGATTCGCCACATGACTTACCTCCACCAAATCCAACACAGTTAAGTTTTGCCAGTGATCGAATGTGAATGTCACTGTAACTCATCTCCTCTAATATCGCAGGTGGAAGTAAAGTACCCTCAACATTAGAATGGCTAAGAGTTTCTAGAACTAAGTCGGCTGATAACGGACGGCTGCTGCTTCCAAAGACGATTGGTCTGTCGAAGTATAGGGCGAGAAAGATGAACAAATACATTCCCGCAGCGTGAAACAGAGGCACTTTAACTGTTAGCACAGGGAATAAAAGGAGGGAACTTGACTTACTCGCCCCCAATATTCTTTTCACCTTCTTTGCAAAGGCGGGTATCCAAGGTGTATATCCATCGTAATCTTGCATGTCATGATACCTGTCAACCGAGGCTATCAAGCCATGTTTGAGGACAATTGGCTTCGGTACCCCAGTACTACCACTCGTATGAAGCACCACCATTGGTTCCCACTCGGCTTGCTCAAAGGTCTTCTCGTATGGCACAGGTTCTACTTCATGCTCTGGAAACCACGCTTCGATTGGCTTTACTTCAATGGCTCTCATATCACGTTTCTGTAGCCAGGGTTGGACCATTTCTCGCTGCGGCTTTGCATAGGCGAGGATTCGGCAACATGTGTTGTCAAATAGGCTCAGTTGTCCCTCGAGAGAGTTTCGATGAGAGATAAATAGAGCCTGCTTCAAATTTAGCTCCTGGGCGGTTTATCTTCAGGAGCAAAGTACCTTGTAGCCAGCTTTGACAGCGCTAACGAGAAATATAACATATCGCGCATCGTTCGGACCAACGTATGCTATGGTAGGAAAAGTGTTGGGTGAAGGAACGCCACAGGTCTCGATAATCCAGCGTGCGGTGTAGTTGATAGCGTTTGCATACTCCTTGAATGTTACAGACTGCCAGCCGTCTATGAGATTTTCGGATCGAGGGACGGAGAACGCCTCACGCGTAGGATCTTCCTTAGCGAGCCCATCGATTATTGTGGGAACTAGCCGATATCTATTTATCTCTCTGGTAGGATTACCTACCGTCTGGCTGTCTAACATTGTAACTATTGCCGAGGTCAGGGATCACTCCTCTATAGTTACTTGGTCGTTTCTTATAAATAGTTGAATCTCATCAAATAAATAGTTCGATGCCATTCCAATACAAACATGAAGTGGACAAAGGCGGGTATATACGAGTTGGATCCTATGGTGTTCTCTGCCTGGACAATCCGCGAGCTCGCCAACACGCGGAGCATTCGACAGAGCGGTTCAGATTTCCGCGTGGACGGAAACGATGTAACACATCCTACCCCGAGGAGAGGTATTAGAGTCCATTGACCCATGGAAGCGAATACATGATGACAACTTAGCGTCGAATGACAAGGGGCCGACGCAAGAGGCTCTCTGTAGGCTATAATGCGACATTGAAGTTTATATGGCGGAATAGATCTCGATTAATACCTCTTTTCTATGCTGTATGAGGCTATAAGCAGGTACTAGCGGTGGCTCCTGACTCCTACTAGTGGGTAGCTTCTGACAGATAACTACTACTTGTTAAAGTCCATCATTTGATATAAGTGTGTATTACATACATGAGATAACTTGATGAGTAAGACATAGCAGGTATGCATGGCCTATAATAGTATATATATATAGGTATATACATCCTATCAATAGGTATATGGATGTACGTTTAAACTTGAATGTTAGGATAACGTTGACTAATACTTCTGCTTAACAGAGTAGATGGTAAGCAGGTAGGATTGATGTCAACAGTGCTTTCGTGATAAACATACTTCGTACATATAATACTATAGGTACGGAAGAGGCGCCGTAAGTCCTAAGAACTGGTATCTTAAAGCAGCAATGGAACCCGGAATTTAAACCGGCCTTATGTGTCATTTATGCGTTGTACGTGCATCCAAAAGTACCTGGTAGGTATGTAGTGGCATGTGTATTGAGTTTCCAAATCCTCTCTTTATACTTGGTATGTATGGATATATAAGTGCGGTTTATTTCCGCTGCCTTCTCCATCTCACCCCTAGGTAATATCGACTGCTCCGCTAAACCCTGGCGAATTATGACTCAAATCTGCATGAGCCTCTTCTTCCCGAAGAATAGTACAAATGGCTAACCAATCAGATATTGAGAGCGTAGAAGGAATGTTCACCAGGTATACACCTCTGCTACCTTGATAATGTATAACAGGTAGGTGCCTAGTCAACGTACTTACTACGTAGCAAAACACACTTTCAAAAGAAACTGTTAAGGAATAAGGGATACTTAATCCCAAATTAGGTAGGGTAATTAGGTACGTACTGCCGTCATCGTAAATAGCATGTCTTAGTATTCAACTCCTATAAGCGCCAATAGGTAGCTTCCTGCTCTGGGCTCCTGTATCTTAAGCGCACCTTACTTATAGACGTCGTCAAACAGGGTCGTGCTGACGCCGTAGTCTATAGACCATCGATAGATACGTATGTCGGGGTTGGCTGAAACTCTTCTGAATCGATATTGGACAAAACTTCATCTAGCATCACGTTGACCGAAACATCGGTATCATTAGCTCCTTCGAAGATAGTATGGTGAAGCGATCGCGTGCTATAGAGGCAAAAAAGGGAAAGGAGAAGATGATAGGCTAAAAAAAGACGAATGTCGCGTGTGGAGAGTACCCCCCGCACATCTTCACCGATAGTCTGTGAAATCTTGCTAATACATAGTCCTCATGGTGCCGTCAGCTAGCCCCCACGTGGTTCAAAGGCTCTCTGTAGGTATGATGTGAGCTCTGATCTAGACTTTGAGGGGCATGTCGAGATTGTCGGCATCACGCGATAGGCGCCGTGTCCCACACTCTCCCAAACCCCATAGCATCGATATAGACAAGAGTATGACCGAGGGATTGGGTGCGAGCACCGTTATATTTATCAACGTCAGTCCTCTTTAAGAAGACCCTAACGGCATTGTCGAAGCGCCGAACCTCTGTGACCGCCATGCCCTTGGCGTAACGGTGCTGGGTGCCCAGGAGCTCTTACATGTGTTAAGAAATGAGTCGGCGGCCGGCCATCCTCGGGTATATCCGCCTTAGGTACTATTTGCGCCATGCCGAAGCGGTCTAGCCCGATCATTAGCTTTTTATCGACGACGAGGCAGCGAATGCCGCGCAGCCAGTTATGGAGACGTGCTAGCGTTCCTCTTCTAGGGGCCGGGAGCGTAGTTAGTCTGTAGGTGGGAGGAAGAGGGTCATGGCGTGATAGCGAGGATATGACTGAGAGGAAGACTATAGGAAGGATTATCGGGAGGATCAATTCAATGTTATATCCCAGCCTTAATTATGTACATGTCTATGCGCTACCATACACGTTACGTACGCCAACTAGATTTTGCGGTGCAAGACGTCGGACGCCATCTGCAGTGTAGAGCTCGTCCATCATTCGAAGCGGGTGGTGTAGCATAAAGTTAACACGTGCCGATATTCGAGCTCGCATACGTGATGTTATCGTCGTCGTCCGGTTATCTAAAGTAGGCCGCTGGAAACATGTGATACCCATGACTGATGGCTGGGTCTTGCACTTATCTGAAGGCCTCGACGCTGCAGCGCACTCACATTGTACTCTTTAATTACATCCCGGTGTGTCCGAAGTCACTTAGCCCAAGCCGCGCGTAGATCTCGACTGGCACGCTGTCGCTCTACTACGAACCTGTTCAGCTCTTCCGATCTGACGGATATGAGACGCCCCGCGAGTTTGCTGCTCCACCCTACTCCATTAATTATCCACGTAGAACTCAGTAGCGGTCCGCATGAAAGTATCGAGCTAGTGCTAGAAGTATTTCCGGGCCGCTCTTCGAGGACGGTCTACTATTTTCTCCCTTCACTAGCCGGTTCTCTTCTCGTCTCGGGAGTCCACCACCATGCCTCCGACCGGGCCGCGTCCAAGCTGAACATGTCCCTAAAGGGCGTGGGGCTAGTATCCATTGTGACGCCTCCCAGGAAGGCGAGCTGAGGATGGCGCGTAAACTGCGATTAACGAATCCATACGCTTGTTAAAACCCGATATGCCCCGTAGAATTGCATAGGAATGTATTTTAGTCTTCCCTCGAAAAGCTTCAATCGTATCACCATATTTATGGTTATGTGATAACACTTGTACTAGTAGAGCAAGTTGTAGCCTTTTCTGGCTATCACCATGCAATGACGGTACGAGCACGGGGGGTTGGCGAATGGGTCAAATAAGATACAATGCTCCGGAGACGGATGAGAAAAGAGTTCTTTTTTTTAGAGAAAAAGTTTCCGGAGAGCGGATCTCAATAAGACATTCTTAGTCATGTGACTTATGGGGTAAGGCTCGGACCGCGGAGGGTAACCCCGGCGGGCCGGATCGGAGGTCTCGGATTCTATGTCTGTTCTTATCTGTAGACTACGTTGTGACTACTTCTTAATATTGCATATATATTATAAGCTACGCGACAATACTTAAATCTATAAACGTAGGCTGTCAGGTTTATCGCCTAAAATTCTATTATTGCTACTTGTATAATATTGAATATAATACGTATATTGCACTGCAAAGTAGGTACGTATCATATAATTATCAGTACCTACATCTTGTTTACCCAAATAGCCTAGACCTCTACTATACCTACCTAAATCGTTGTGTCTATAAAACCTACAAGGTAAGTACTGTGATTATCCACCTACATAACATTGAACGCATATTACATGCTCACATACGTAACGTCGTCTCACCCTCTCTCAAACTCTAGGCACTTCTAAACTCTCTTCATCTCATGCATAAATTATATGCTGCATCTTTATTCACCCATACATCACATGTTCAAGTTGTTATAATAATTGCTGGTTTAGGTAAGAGGTAGGTAGACCTGAAGACATCAACTAAGGCAGACCTTACAAGTTACCTTTTGGGCACACATGGTTTCTTTGGAGAAGTTGCCGTCTCATTTCATCCATTCTTTATGTCTCGAGCCTCGAAGTTAGGCAATGTACTCCCAAACTCTGTTCCTTCACGCGCCCTATTTGGCTACACATCCAACTAATTAGAATCTAGATATTTAAATATTCAGAATGACTATACTTAATTTCTCCCATTACTGTTGTATATACCTGTTAAGGATACCCCAGGTATCCTTAACGTATGCTGTACAAGTTATCTTTGGGCCATGTGATCCTTTTCGAGAATTACTCATCATATAGCTGCAGTTTCCGACTTCATGATGCGTATCTGTACGTTCCGCGTAGCACAATACTAACATGTACGTAACTTAAGATTTACTTACAGTCAGACATGTAAGACACAGAGAGTATTAACGCGCTCGCTTAGTAACTATAGTTACGATTGACGTCAACTTGCGCTACGCTTAACCCAATTTTAGGTAAAATACGATAATACCTTGCAAGTGTACCGATATAAGACTGTAGAAATTAGAGCAAATGGGAAGGAATGTATCCTTATTTTCTAGATGCTGAAACACCTGAACTTGTACATGTATACTTATAAGGAGGTAGGTTTATAACATTGATTGAATGTTCAATCTGACGGAAATGTGATCCCTTTTCTCGTTTCACTCAACTAATGATAAGAGTGAAGTTTGAAAACTAGGGTTGCAGAATTCTTCAATTGCCGTTCTAACCCATATGAAAGACATTGGCAGCACATTGGTTAATATAATGGTTAATACAGTCCGGACCGAAACCCCATTTCTATCCATTTCTACCGTCCGACAGCCCCGTTGCGTTTCGGCAAAATACCATATCCGTCCAGTTTGTAAAAGTAGATCTTGAACGTTTCGAGAACTAGAGTGTAGAGATGCAGCTATCTGCCAAGATGGAATATACCATCGGCCCCCTCCTCCTTGCTTCACTCCGCTAATTGCTCAATTTGGTATATCCGGAGCTCTCATGACGCCATGATTCGCCAAAGTTTGGAGATGTAGATTCCATTACGAATCCAGATGGATTAGACGAAGGTGACCGGGTAGTTATAATATTCAAGAGATGCCTCAGCACGCCAAATACCGAGAGGTTCAACCTTCAATACTGTGAACAATGTGGTCTCCAATATTTGCGATAGCATTCGCTACGACATCCGCAGCTGCTACGCTCGACTGGGCGGCTGCTTATGAGAAGGCTAACGCCTCGCTGGCGAAGCTTTCGCAGAACGACAAGGTCAATATTGTTACTGGCGTAGGTTGGAACAAAGGCCCCTGCGTTGGCAACACGTCACCGGCCAGTTCCATCAGTTATCCTCAGTTCTGTGCTCAGGATGGACCTCTCGGTGTTCGATACGGAACGGGCACCAACGCCTTTGTTCCAGGCATTCACGCAGCAGCCACGTGGGATCGTGCCCTGATGAGAGAACGAGGACAGTTCATGGCGGAGGAGGCTAAGGGATGTGGTGTTCACGTCCTCCTCGGGCCCGTCTCGGGCCCCCTCGGCAAGAACCCGCAGGGTGGGCGGAATTGGGAAGGCTTCGGCGCCGATCCGTATTTGCAAGGTATTGCGATGGCTGAAACGATCGAGGGTATGCAGAGTGTTGGAGTCCAGGCCAACGCGAAACACTACATCTTAAACGAGCAGGAGCTCAACCGTGAGACCATTAGCTCAGATATCGACGACCGAACGATGCATGAAATATATCTCTGGCCCTTTGCTGATGCTGTACATGCAAACGTCGCCTCCGTCATGTGTTCTTACAACAAGATTAATGGCACATGGGCGTGCGAGAAGTGAGTTGCCCGGATCCGCCAGCCTTCGACTCCCCTCGCCGTAGCTTGATGTACCTTGTTTGGGTAGAAATTGCTAACTAAAGATGCTATAGCGGCTATGCATTGGACACTCTCCTCAAGAAAGAGTTAGGCTTTCAAGGATACGTGATGACGGATTGGAACGCGCAACATTCTACTGTCTTGGCTGCGACGTCCGGGTTGGATATGACGATGCCAGGTTCCGATTTTAACGGCGGGTCTATATACTGGGGTTCGAAGCTGACGCAGGCCGTGAGCAGCGGCGAGGTACCACAGTCCCGTGTCGACGACATGGCCCGCCGAATTCTGGCAGCTTGGTATTTGCTTGGTCAGGACAGCGGCTACCCTACGATCAATCTCAACGCGAACGTACAAGGAACCCATAAGACAAATATCCGTGCCACGGCAACAGATGGCACCGTTCTCTTAAAGAACGAAGGAAATATCCTCCCGTTAAAGTCACCAGGAAAGATTGGCTTGGTCGGTTCTTCTGCTGTCGTTAACCCTCAGGGAATGAACGCCTGCGTTGACCAAGGATGCAATACTGGTGCCCTCGGAATGGGCTGGGGCTCCGGCACCGCTTCCTATCCGTATTTCAGTGCTCCCGCCGATGCAATCAAGGCCCGGGCTCAAGCCGATGGTACTCAAGTCGGCCTATCTGCTTCGGATAGTGCTAGTTCTGTAGGTTCAGCTATCAACGGGGCCGACGTCGCAATAGTTTTCATCACTTCCGACAGCGGCGAAGGATATATCACGGTGGAGAATAATGTCGGTGATCGTAATAATCTCGACCCGTGGCATAACGGTAACGACCTCGTCAAGGCGGTTGCAGCAGCGAGTGATAACGTAATCGTGGTTGTACACTCCGTCGGCCCCGTCATCCTCGAGACAGTTCTAGCGCAGCCCAATGTGAAAGCAGTCGTGTGGGCTGGCCTCCCGTCCCAAGAGAATGGAAATGCGCTCGCGGATATATTGTATGGCGATGTGAACCCATCAGGCAAGCTGCCCTACACTATCGCCAAAAGTGCTGCGGATTATGGAACCAATGTTGTGAATGGAAACGACAACTTTAGGGAGGGCCTATATGTAGATTACCGCAAGTTCGACCATGAATCCATCGAACCGCGGTACGAATTCGGCTATGGTTTATGTAGGTCTTTCCATATTTTTCCAGTTACTAAATTGCGTGGCTTAGACTAACTTTTCATCTGTAGCATACACTAACTTCACTTACTCAAATATCTTTGTTGATGGGCGACCGACATCGGGTTCGGCGACCGGGGAGATTATACCGGGAGGCGCTGCGGATCTTTGGGAGACTGTAGTAACTGTCACTGTTACCATAACTAATTCAGGCGCGGTACAAGGCGCCGAAGTAGCTCAGTTATATGTCGGATACCCCGAGTCTGCAGGAGCACCACCAAAGCAACTTCGCGGTTTCGAGAAGCTGTCTCTAGATCCAGGTGCTTCAGATAACATCGCCTTTAACATACTAAGGCGGGACTTGAGTATTTGGGACACAGCGAAGCAAAGTTGGGTGATTCCTACGGGTATCTTCAATATCAGCGTCGGTTCTAGTAGTCGCGATATTCGACAGACAGGCACGCTTGAAGTACCATAACTACACGACACTCGTACCTTGGGCAGTTGCCTTATAGGACACAAAAGGGGAAGGATGCTTTTATACAATACACAAAAAAAGAACTACCTATTACGCCGCATAAGCATAGTATGTTAGCTTAGTACGCAGCAAGCTGTCATAATTTTTAGCTTTAAGAGCGAAGTACGATAATTAATATATCAAATATAGAAGGTACTTACCTTATAATAGTAGATCTCTGTACAAAAGAAATACTTACCTCTAGTACAATGATCATAAACTATACCTGGCATCTGACTGTACCTCATGGTAGTTGTAATCAGTCGGTACCTAGGTACCATATATCAGGCTGAGTGAAACTCTGCATAGAATGTATATGCGGTGTCTGAATTTTCTAATACTACCTCCTAGTTAAATATAGTATATTTTGAGGTAGATATTCATATGAGTATGTTGATATATGTGACAGAAAAAGACATATAACTGCTCGAAATATATGTCGTAATTTAAAACTTACCTATGTTTATGGCTACTTCTATAAGTTTTTCGGCACTTGAAAGGAGCTACCTGTTTTTTAAGATTGTTTTAAATTAAATTGATATGGTAACTGATTAAAGGAGGTAGGTAGTTATACGAAGTTGGTAATAAGATGATTAATGTTTATCAGCTTACCTAATTAACAATCAACGTCCACTACTATGTTAGGTAAGCTGTGTTCCTTTTCTTTTCTTTCCGTCACCTTTTTCGAGGAAATGTGGTAACAGGCAGAGGTTATATTGTCTTGAATAAGATGATATTATGGTGTTGATATTTACATCTCCCTGGAATTGCTGTTAGGTACATTCGGTCCTACAAATTACCCTCTCACGGGCACTTCGGACAGATGTTTACCTAATAAAGCTAAGGTACATGTTTACATATTTACTTGTAAATAATAAAATTTCACTCTTACGCGACTCAAGTGTGGTCTACAGACACTAATATCGCTAATTATAAGTAGGTAGTGTACATATAACGAGCTTGATAGAGAGATACTAATAGCGCTCATAGGAATCGAACATATGCTCAAGTATAAACCGTTGAATGTAGGTGTTACGTCTCGAAATATTATATTTTATACCTAGGCACTTATATACTTTAAATAGGAATACGATCATGATTCGGTTCATGAAAATAAAGGCTCAAGAAGCTACTCTAGGTGCCTTGTATAATCGATTTTTGAATAGACCTCACTAGAGCATGCATAGAATATTTGAACTTACAGGAGGTAGATACTTACGGCTACTTGGAATGTGGGTAATGTACGTCGAAAGTCTAAGGTCAAGTTCATTGTTGAAGCTAACGTAGCACAAGTTGGGCCGGCTCGCTCCGTAATGCCCCCACCGCTGACGTCTACGGCGTTTCGTTCTAAGATCTGGGCACTCAACAAAATTTCACTTGAAATTGCAGGCGCTACCGAAATACTCTTTTAGCTTGCACTCGGCTTGCACTCGACCTGTTAGATAATGTATTCCACATGACGGGCCTAATCCTTCATAAATCCCATCTAGCCCATCGTCTTATGTTAACAACGGGGCGAGCCCTTTTCTTTAGAAACCTTTGTTTAACCCGTCATTTCTTACACTACTCGAGCTTGAGCAGAAGCTCCCACGTCTGGCGCGCCATGTCACGTCCGGATATCTCTAAGTACCTTAAGCAGTCTCACGACCGCGTGTTTGAGAACAACCGTGCCTGGGCGGAGGAGAAGAGGAAGGAAGATCCGGAGTTCTTCAACAAGCTATCCGCAGGACAAACCCCAGAATATCTATGGATCGGGTGTAGCGACTCGAGGATTCCAGCCGAACAGATAGCGGGCCTCGAACCGGGAGAGGCGTTTATTCACCGTAACATCGCCAACCTAGTCGTTAACAGCGATCTTAACGTTATGAGCGTTATAAACTATGCGGTTCGTCATCTGCAGGTTAAGCATATTGTTGTATGTGGACACTACGGCTGCGGCGGTGTCAAGGCCGCCATGACACCGAAAGATCTGGGGATCCTTAACCCTTGGCTGAGGAACATTCGCGATGTCTATCGTCTGCACGAGTCGGAATTGGATGCAATCACGAACGATCAAGAGCGCTATAACCGCCTAGTAGAGCTCAGCGTGATCGAGCAGTGCCGAAACGTGATCAAGACAGCAGCGGTACAACAATCATATGCAGAAAATCATTTCCCCATAGTCCATGGATGGGTATTCGGATTCGAGGATGGGTTACTCAAAGATCTACAGGTGGATCACGAAGACATGTTGCACAGTATCCAGAAGATCTACAACCTTACGGAAGAGTGACGAGGCTGATAGGGATGAAATACAATTTTCTCTTTCACATAAGTCTAGTTAACGATATACTAGTGAATTAGATTTCGCCTCGGCTAGAGGGACTGAAACAATATATCTAATGAAGACCGTTATTTTTAAGAGGGAGTAGTAGTGAATGATGTAGTCTAATTTATAGATAGTTGGAAGGTTGTTGCAATCCTGCAATTATCATCGTAGCCGTCGGCTCCAAGAGTTACCTTTCGTGTGAGCGACGTGCTGAAAATGATAAAAGCCTCACATATTTACCCAGGTATGTTCGAGTCGTTGTGTTAATCGATACTTCGTCATCATTCCATTGGTAGCCGTTCAATGCCTCCACCGAAGTCAGGCATATCCCACAACCAATGATTGCTCTCCCATTTACTTCATCTTAGAGATTTCTCATCTCTACAAGCTAGGTAGTCTTCGATATTGACGATGAACTCAAAATCTGGTAGCGATCGTGAGTTTGGGATGGACATTATGGTATAGTGTATATTTGTGAGAACCGCAAGGCTACGCGAGACTCTCCTTTCGTACATCGAACACTATGTCTAGTGCGTTACGGACTCTGGAAATATGACACGTTACTAAATACTGCCAATAACTCGAAAGTGAAGATAGTCGCTAAAAGCAGCTAGCAGAGATTACGCAAGAGGAAGGCTATGGAAGACTCGCCTAGTCGATGTAACTTAATTCATCGCTTGAATTTTAACGATAGAATTAATACCGCTACCATACATTGTGAGGTAGGTACTACCAGGTAAGGAGGCTTGGGAGGTTACCTACCTGGTACCTACCTCATATGAGGTATGTATAAAGTGCACATTGTAGTTACAGATCTTTTTGTAGACTTAGGACCGGCTCGGTGTACTACGTACCTTGATATCTTCAACGTCGCGGGACTTATATCGGAGGTACGTATGAGGTAGAATGTACTAGTATGTCTACTTGGATGTTTTGGTAGTTTGAAAATTTGCGAACAATGAGGTATCTGACAGGAGGTCGGAAAACAGCACATTATGTACGTACCACGTACTTACCTACCCCTATTATATGGCCGGTGCAGAAGCGCAGATGGGTAGGGTTTAATTACGAGAAGGTCGATATGCACATTTCGCACCTCATCTTAATATATCACACATGATGCTCAACACCACTCGAAGGAGGTAGATTTAGGTAAGTCACAACCTACCAGTTCATCTACAAGAGCTAACGATATTGCCGGTAAGGGGTACCTACCTTAGTAGGAGGTTTTCGCAATGTCGCTTAGGTATCATTCTCTACATACCTACCTTTCTAGCCTCTCGACGGCCTTTTTCATTAAGTGGCGTCGTCCAATCGCCATATCTTTACTAATAAGAACCCGCCTCACAGACTACGAACGGGTAGTTAGGAAAGCCACGGCGTTAAAGTCGGAGTCTATCGTCAGCTGGGCGTTCAGTAGGCATCTAGCCCAAAAGCGAGGCTTTGATTATTTTCAATGTATTGTATTGATAAATCGACTATAATTATGACGATGACTCGCTAATGTAGGCAGCTAATATTGTGTTCTACTACCATGTGCATTTGATCAAGACCAAGACGTTCGTCGCCATGCTTCTTCATCAGCTAGCTATGCGTCCTTCATGCCTCCTGTTAATCGCAGCTCCTCTCGCCACTATCGCGCAGACGCGGTCATCGAAGCGTGGTCTAGTTTTTATTCCCAACTCAGAGACACCGGAAGATAATGAGATATGGGTTCAATCGGGGTCTGATCTGACATGGTATTACAACTACGGGTCAACGCCATCGTCCGCTTTTGATGATATACCGCAGGACCAATTCGAGTTTGTGCCTATGCTATGGGGCGCTATCAGCGACACCTCATTTCTTGACTCGGTCCGGAGCCAGATCGATTCGGGTCGGAACATCACCCATGTGCTAGGCTTTAACGAGCCCGACACCCAGTACGCCGGTGGGAGCAATATCCAGCCTTCGGTGGCCGCTGATGTGTGGGTAAAGAACATTGCGCCTCTTGCCGAAAAGGGGGTCAAGTTAGGGCTGCCTGCCTGTACTGGAAGTTGGGGAGGGATCCCTTGGTTACAGCAATTCCTCGGAAACTGTTCTGAGCTGATTAGCGCGAAGGACGAGAAGAAAGATTGCGTGTACGATTTCGTGGCCATACACTGGTACGGGAACTTCGAAGGTCTAGCCAGCCATATGGGCTCCTACTCAGCTGCTTTTCCAAATGTCACACAATGGATTACCGAGTACAACTGGGACAATCAAGACCTTGCCACAACTCAATCTTTTTATAATACATCTTCCGAGTACTTTGACCGCATGGAGTCCGTAGCACGTTACAGTTTCTTTGGCTCGTTCCGGTCTAGTAAGAGCAATGTCGGCCCCAACGCCGTTATGTTAAGCAATGACGGCCAGCTGACGGATATCGGCTCATGGTACTTGGGCATCGGCGCTAAAGGCGTCGATCCTCAGTCAGGAGCGAGAAGAATAGTATTCGAAGATGGTGCTATCATTCTTGTGCTGGCTCTCGCTGTCGCGCTTATGGTATATGATGAACTGATTTAAAAAAAAGAAAAAAAAAGACAAAAAAAACCTCGAATTTTATAGCAAGCTTATGAGAGCTAACGGGAACTGATGGCTCCTCTTGCGTCAAGTCAAGAAAAGAAAAGAACTTTATCCTAAGATAATATTTGGCGTTTCCCCTATTTAAAGACTCGACTATAATAGATATTTAAATGTCTTTGACTTTTTGTGTCATATATACATTGCATAAAACTTGCATGATATGTATTTTCCGAAGCTTTGAGAAATTATCGTAAAAGATTGGTGCGGCTATACCGTATTTTATATTTGTACGGAGTATTGTATAGTATTTAAGCTTATGATTTTGCCATCTGATAGAAATTGCGACTGAAGGTGCTTTATGTAGGTAGGTATATAACATCAAGTTTATCGTACATCATAATACATAAGCATAGGTACATAATTTAAGAAGGTATGATGTATGTATGGGGTATAGAGGTTATTCGCATTGGTGGTACTTGTACCAAGTACCGCTAGTCTATCATCTTGAATGGATGCTGTTACCGTAAACGTACATATAAGTACATAGTATCTGCCGATGACCGAATGGGCCGACACGGGCCTCGGCAAAATACAACAAACGGAATCTTCCTTTATCGATTCTGGACAATGCCAATGCCATTTCCTAGTAGTTTAATAAGATAGGAGATACTCCCGTCTCATAATCTTTTCACCGTCCTGACGTCTTCTATTCGCTTCACATCTCTATCTCTACAAACGGTAGGCGGGTTTACATAATAAATTAAGATGGCTACAGAGCGAGTCAATTCCATCCTGAAGCATCTGTCGCCGGGCTCACCTCTAGCTACCATGTAAGTCAATCATCTTGCCGTTGTTATACACTGACATCCTGACCCTGCCCCTAGCACGTCTAAGAATCCGGACGATGTCGTTATCACGCTCGCCATTCGGACACCTCTCTGCAAGGCCAAGAAAGGCGGCTTCAAAGACACTTCTGTTGAATATCTGATGTACGCCATTCTAAAGGCCGTGCGCGAACGTCTAGGCTTTTCCCCCGATCTCGTCGAGGATATCTGTATGGGCAATGTATGAGCCCCCGCCGTCTCTTCCGACCAAATATATTGATATCTTGCAGGTATCGGATGGCAAATCAGCCTACAAGGCACGCGCCGCCGCTCTCGCCGCCGGATTCCCTAACACCACGAGCGCGTCGTCCGTAAACCGATTTTGCTCATCTGGTCTTAAGGCTACAGCCGACATTGCACACCAAATCGCCACCGGCTCGATCGAGATCGGTATCGCCGCTGGCACCGAGTCCATGAGCGTCGGCGGGGACAGCCTCGAGCATCCTTTCGATGAGGAGATGACCAAACATAGTCAAGAAGCTGTAGACTGCATGATGGCCATGGGCTGGACAAGCGAGAACGTAGCCAGAGACTTCGGGCTATCGCGCGAAGAGGTTGATAAGTATGCTGCCGAGAGTTTTAGACGAGCTGAGGAGGCCCAGAAGGCCGGTCTGTTCGACGATGAGATCGTGCCCATCACCACCAAAGTGAAGGGACCCGACGGCCAGCTGAAGACCGTCACTCTTACCAAGGATGAGGGTATCCGGCCGGGCACAACAGCCGCCGGCCTGGGGAAAATCAGGTCAGCGTTTCCGCAATGGGGCCCGGCGACTACCGGAGGCAACGCTAGCCAAGTGACCGACGGCGCCGCGGCGGTGGTGCTCATGAAACGCTCCAAGGCTACCAAGCTCGGCTTGCCAATCATGGGCAAGTACGTTGGCTCGACCGTTGCTGGTCTAGCTCCTAGGATTATGGGTATCGGTCCCACCGTCGCGATCCCCAAGTTGCTCAAGCAGCACAATATTACCCTGGACGACGTCGACGTCATAGAACTTAACGAAGCGTTTGGTACTATGGCCGTCTACTGTAGAGATTTTCTTAAGCTGGATTGGTCTAAGATGAATCCTAGAGGCGGTGCTATCGCCCTCGGCCATCCCCTTGGTACGACAGGTGCTCGGCAGATCGTCACCGGTCTGAGCGAGCTTAGGCGGACGAAGAAGAAGATCCTCTTAACGAGTATGTGTATCGGAACAGGAATGGGTATGGCTGGTCTGTTTGTTAATGAGCAATGATGCTCGAGCTTGTTAATAAAGGAGATCATTCTTTGGATCGTGTACATGTGATCCGAATATCGTATGGAGATGCCACTTACTGTCGTCCTCGTATAAACGTTTCCCTTTCCTATTATGTCTTGTATTGCGCAGCGAAAGTTATACGATGGCTATCATTACCTCGCTAGACCTGGGGGTATTGGTCTAATATTGAGGGTACACACCACATGTCACTCAAGCATCGTCAACCATTTCACATAATACTCGCGGCAGCCCAGTCACGTTCGACAGCCCGAATATAATCGGAGGATTGACCATGCGGAAGGTATCATTGTATTATTATTTTTCGATTATAGCATTAGTATCACGACATGTACCAGCCCCGGCAAAGTGCAATATCCGCGGTATACGGTCATACATCTCCCTTGTCTACCAGTACTCATATAAGTACGGCAAAGGCCCAGTTAACATCGGCCACGTGAGATTTCCGAAGACTGCTCTTTAGCCAACATCTATGCTCAGTCCCCGTATCTCTCAATATAACCCCAACACATCCTGTACACCCGTCGGTCCCGGCACAGTTCCTCATACAGTCCGACATGTTCTCTGTGTATGCTTGTCGCAAATCGACAGCATCGTCACCACTATAATCTATGCCACAGATTCGTAGGAATCGTTTATCTCCGGGGACTTGGTAGGTCGTTCCATTGACAGCAGGGCAATCGATATTGCCTTCCGCTCCCAATGGCGGTAGAAGCTGGAGTTGACGTAGTGGTCGTCTTTGAAGGTCCAGATACAGACAGCGAATTGTAACACGTCGTCGCCGTACCCGAAGCTGGTGCCATGCTCGTAGTCGTACCTAGTGATAGGCTAAGTTCTGTATGTTAACGCTAGACATGGCATCATTCAACGACCGGTTCAAAAGGACGCACCCGACGCAGCAGCCTTGCTCGAGCTCTGCGATACGTCTCTGCCTACCCCGACACCTACTCCAACCCCAATTGCGATAACTAGCAAGATATTACTAGCGCTAACAACCCATACATTTGAGATCTCTTAAGCCCAATTGTCTTGCCAGGGCGCCGAGGTGTCTGGCCGTCAGGTGGAGTTCCGACTCTCGGTCTCCTCGATAGGGAATTGTTCATCAGATGTACGCGGGCTCCCGGCGGCGTTGCGTCGCCTAGCCACGTAGAAGGCACGCGCGGTGCTTTTCAGAGCCACCAGGAGGGCCAAATAGACCCGCGACGCGTTCTTCAGCTCGTTAAAGTCGCGATTGGCGAAGAAGTCAAATCCGCGGAACTCGAACGGCGGCGATTTATCCAGTCCCCGTTAGCGGCACTTGCCGATATACGCGTAGTCACCCGGCATAAGGTACGCCTCTTGGTGAGCGTGATCTTGGACGGCCTACGACGGTGGCCGGGTGATCGGACGGCGTCATAAGGTTCGAATTTTGTCTGGTGAGATCATTGCCGAGTGGCGGGCATCATATGAATAACATATACTAGAGAGCGGACGAGTTCGGAAAGAAAAAAAATAAATTTAAACGATTGGACGGCAGCGAGCGAGCTTGCCAAATACCTCCTTGGGATAAGATGGTGAACAGGCGGAAGAGTTGCTCTCATCTTGTATGTACCGTATGAAGAGGCTGGCCAAGTATAACTGATAAGCCCCATCCGTATACATGTCAAGGGTGTTTTGAAAAAGAGTAACAGGGTAAGGTTACACGGTAGATATCTAAATGTAACGGTACAGACGCCCTTATACCCAAATCCGTTGGCTTGGGGGTTTGGATTCCCCTTGTTTGACTTTTAAATTCGTCTCCGCGATGCTGCTTCGAACAATAGGCACTACTACCTAAATTACAACACATTGTTTTGTAGAATGCTGCGTTGCTGCAGCCTGCTAGGTAGCAATCCAATACCGACATAGAACACTAAGTACCATCACTACTACCTACAACGGTAGAGTCCTAGACTCGCTCTTATAGGTATGTATAAGATGGAGGCTAGAATGTGCTTAGATACATATGTATTAATAGTAATACACTAGGAGGTACTCAACTGACAACAGTCTCAGTTTAGACCTTTAGGTCTCTATCTCCTAAACAATAAGGTGTTGCTACTTATATATGCCAATGGTATAAATTGCTAATTCTTATACACAAACTTGACAACAAAAAGAAAACAGAAAAAAACTGGACTTTGGACTTTTATGCAGTTGGAATAGTCAAGTCCTCAGATGCGTGAGGTAAATGCCCAGATGTCTAAGGTATGTTGTAATTTATATCTTGGAAGCAACTTATAAGTGTAGTATTTGAAATGCGTTTGGAGTCTTTAAAGGTTAGTTTAATGACGTGAATGCGTGTAGATGCATTAAACATTTGTTTAAGGATGGGATAGCTGGCTTCCGATCTTCTTTTATATCTCAAGAGATGATATTCTTATTAATGTTATTCTCGGATATATATATGTAGACGTCGTTTATGCCGCAGTTGCCATAGAGATATCAGGCATATTCGTATTGTATTGACGGTACGATATTACTGGTATAGACCTAGGTATATAATTGGACGGGGAACTAACAAGATCAATCTCCGTTTTTATATTGACAGGTACGGAGTACTCCTACGTACGTTACTATGTTTAACCCTCCCGTCACAACATGAATACGTTGTAAGCTTCCAATATTATGTACCTAGTTACCACTAATACGATGTAAGACATTGATTTCAATAGGTATATATCTACCTAGTAAGTGCATACCAACTGACCAACTGATATAAGAGTAAATGCACATACATGTACCTAGTATTTGGTAAAATTGAAGCTCTTGTACAATATGTATGTAGACGTTTAAGTTATGCCTAAGCATATATACTGTATACATACATAAGATAGATACGTGTTAGGTACGGTACCAACATGTTCAAAAATGCAACTTTATCACTTCAACTTGTCAACTTTAACGGTTGCCCGACATTGACGAACTGAAAATTTCATCTCTTCGACATTACCCCTTTCCATGTTAAGGTAGCACCTCTTCAAGTCTCATATTATCTCATCTCGGTAGACTAGCTGGCAGCGCAAGCCGACATATTCGCTGTCAAAATGGTATTGTCCTTCCTTGCAGCGCAACTTTAGCAATGACATCTAACGTCTACGAGAATACACAATTCAACTCGGCGCTCAAACAATCGACTTCTATAAGAAGGGACTTGACAGGCCTTACCTCGTCCTCCGAGGGTATACCTCTAACTCCTGCCGCGCTCGGCGCTCTCTCCGCCTCCCTGACGGCTTTCTCGAGGACGCTTGACGAATACAATGCGTTGGCTAAGCAGGAGCTGAACTTGGCCAAGCAGGAGAAGGCCTACGAGCGAATCAAGAATTTCCGATCTGAGCTGTCGTCGTTTCGGGCGCAACTGGACGAGTTAAAGACGCGGCGGGAGGACGCGATGCATACTCAGAACCGATCCGAATTGCTCGGCCGACGACCTTTCGCCACGGCAACCCCAGAGAACCCGTACGCAAATACGACAACTACGACGACGATGACGCCCCCGCCTCAACCATCTTCTCCTTCGGCCCTTGCGAACCGATATGGCAGCGGAGGGCAGCTGAGTATGGGTAGCAACGATTATACGCGAGAGACACACGCCTTGCGGGAGCAGACCTTCTTTGCCAGCACCAATAACGCGCTCGATGAATACATTGCTCGGGGACAGGCTGTGCTCGGCGATCTGGGATCTCAACGCGAGATGCTGAAGAACACGCAGAAGAGGCTCTATAGCGTCGCCAACACCCTCGGCGTCAGCGGTGACACGATACGCATGGTTGAGAGGAGGGCGAAGCAAGACAAGTGGATATTCTGGGCTGGAGTAATCGTCTTTTTCGCATTTTGTTGGTTGTGTTTACATTTCCTTCGGTAGGGCGAGTCAGGTATATACCAGTACCTTGAGCTGTATAATACGAGGGCGGAAATAGACGAAGAGCATCGCTGACGTTGGGATCCGAGATCGCGCATGATTTGGTCACTATAAGCGAGGCGTTTGGGCGTCATACCATGGGGTTTCATACTAGTTCTGAAAAGATATATTCGTCCGCCCTGTTATCTATCTATGCCTATTCTCCTATTCCAGCGATTCCTACGTATTGTCTCGGGATCTAACATTCCCCATACTATCCCCTAACCTAGCATTCTGGTCTTTCCACTCGAGGCACCAACGCATCACTGGAGCTGATATTATAAACCAGTTTTGCTTCACCGCACCCTTCACACCGCAACAGAAGAGTACCAGGGGAGCGCTCAAGTTTCCCCCGCCTCCTGTCTGAGGGCGATGGTGAAGATGACGTCCCTTGTAGTTCTGACCTCAACGACTTCTGTCTCGGGAAGGACATGATTACTTGTGCTCATATGTCCCCCAAATTCCGTCTGCCAATTTTCAACGTCCCATTCAAGACCTTTGGTCGTGATCACGCTCGGCTCCTTAATCGGGATAATACCTACAAACTTGGCAAATGGGTCGCCACTTATACGAACAGAATCACCGACCGTGACATCAAACTCGCGTACGTGGATGCGATGTTGCCCGGCTTTCAGGAGAAACGATAAGCTCTCGCCGGAGAGGAAGAACATCCTGCCGTCCGCGTACGTGGGTGAGGTTTGAAATAGGTACAAGTGATGCAGCTGGCTTAACCCTTGATCGACGCGCCCTCCCAACCCACCCATACACACTATATCTCTGCCCGGGAATGTATTGCGCACAAACTTGACAGCCTTGGCGAAGTCGGTGGAATACTGGTCCGGATCATGGATGATGGTGCAATTCGCGGGCTTAGTAGTGAAGAAGCGTCTAGACTCATCAGATAAAGAATCGAGGTCGCCAATTATTGTATTAAGATTTCCCTGTATTTGTTAGACATGTGACTGATGCGCATATCTGAGGTTAGGTCTCTTTTTCCTTTTGTCGCTTTTCTTTTTTTTTAATATTTCATTTTTTTATATTTCAGTTTTATAAGTGTGTAACTCACATAGTAAGACAGCAAAGGATGTTGCTTTGCGAGGAGGGACTTTCCGTTGAGATCGAAAATTCGATTGGCACCGCCATCGGCAGCGACACGTGTTTCGGCTATGAGAGAAGTTGATATCATTGCACACTTATAAAATTTGAACCAAGATTCCGACAACATATACCTATTCTCCAAAGATGCCTGAATAGGATCTCATCGTTGATTGGCTGGTTCAGGACAATCAGCGCAAAGTTGGATCCTGGAGAGCTTAGAAATTGTTTGATGGGATGCCACTCGACGTATGCAGCGCTATCTTGTGTTGAGCTCATGATATCATGGACGGGGTGTATATAGATATAAAGATAGATATTAATTCTTCCTTTTTCTTGAAGGAGAGAGGTTTTGCCTTGAGGTTCTACGAATCCTTAACTAATGAGAGTCAAGGTTATATATGCAAGTGTACATAACATTGAAGTTAATTATGGATATATACATATACATACATGTATAAAATGAAAAGGTAGGTATTGTGTACTTGTGATAACGTCATTTAAGGCTATATGCATGGACCACATACCCAGAAAGTTCTAATGCTTGTGATCTAGATTTTTTTACGTACAGTACGTATCCCTTTAAGCAAGGATTCGGGTGGATGGACTGTAACTTAGGGGTATGGGTATGCTGTTAATAGGTTATGTAGGTACCCACCTCTAAGAAATATGATTTGTAAATTCTGCGCAACATCCACACATTTTCAGCACGCGACGATTTCTAATCCCAGCTGCAAGTCTCGGTTTTGCGTCCGAGAAGACCCCTCAATAGGGTTCGATCTTGCCAACTTACGCTACCGACATAGCTATCATTCGTACGCATTCTATCTTTCTAGCCTTCCCTTGTTCTTGTCTCTCAATATTTGGGTGGGCACAATGTATAGGCCAGCTTTGCGGCCATTGCTGCGAGTCACAAACACTCTCAGACAAACCACAGTCTTATCAAGCGGGAAACGCTTTCGCTCGACACTTCCGGCCCATCAGAAGCGGAGCTGGAAGAGCGTGGCCACGAGATGGGGTCTAGCTGTCGGCGCGGTATACTGGTATAGCACGAGTTCGGTATTTGCCGAAGAACCACTACGTATGCCATTCTTCTCTGACAGCGGTATCCTGTTTTCTTTTGGCTGACACATAGTTATAACCAACAGCTGATATGCTATCACCACCTCCTCAATTCTCGGATGAGGATCTTCCAACAATAGAGGCCATAGTCGCACAAACACGGCGAGAAGCCGAAGCACGACGACAAAAAGCCCCGCCATCTCCCGAATCTGCCGCGGCCGCGCCCTCCTCCGAAGCCTCTCCTTCGACACCTGCCGAATATACCGAAGCAGACGGCCAAGGTCCCCGTGAACGAAGTCCCGAAACTTTAGAAGAAGAAGCTGATCAGCAGGGAGCATTCAATCCCGAGACGGGTGAGATCAATTGGGATTGCCCATGCCTAGGGGGAATGGCTCACGGACCTTGTGGTGAGGAGTTCAAGGGAGCGTTCAGCTGCTTCGTCTATTCAAAAGAGGAGCCGAAAGGGATGGATTGCATCGATAAATTTCAGTACGCCCTGACCCCAACCTCAACTCACATAGGTACACAGCATCTCAAACTAACAAACGAGATAGACACATGCAAGATTGTTTCAGGCTCCATCCTGAGGTTTATGGAGAAGAGTTAGACGAAGAAGAAGCTAATACGGAAGGAGTCCCGGGCAGGGCCCCAGACGGCGGCTCTGACGCTACCATGGAGAAATCGACAGCTAACCCAACTTCATCCGAGGCGGAGTTAGAAGGCCTAGCTACGCAGGCGGGAAACCACAAACCGGCAGACACCAAGGGTTCCGACGTGGAAAATAAGAAGCAGAATACTCCTCCAACACAACCTTAAAAAAGGCAGGAGAGTTCCGAGAACCAGCGGACCCGACTAGGGCCTGACAAGAAGGACGAATTCGGTGATAAAATGTACTATATGTACTACGGTGATCATGTCGTCGTTGGCTCTGGACACACTTGTTCGCGGGCATTCATGTATAGTATAATATGATTAGGCGCGTAGTACGGTGGGATGAAAACAATCCCAAAAATAAAATAAATAATAAATAAACTATTAGAAGATATTTCTCAATACCAGACGTGTCAAAGCTATGTATGACACTCTTTCACTACGCATTAGAAGATAGTGTGATATGTCACGAACTTAATACCAGGTAAACAAATACCATATATAGTAGAGCCGCCGCGAAGACGTCATTTGATGGGGTCCGTGGTGCGTGGAGTGATCAGGCAGGTACAATCGTCATGATGACTTACATTAGGCACATGTACCTAAACATGGGTCTATAAAGATTAGGTACCTGGAGTTATATAGGTTAGGCAGTCTATTGGCAGGTACCTAATCTATGCTAATCTGTACCAAACTACATGCAACAAGTAACATTGAGCACTGAACACTGACTTTCAACTGCGTTAATCTGTGGACGTAGCTGCAGCGCATGAAGTCTCCCGATTTCTTCCCACTACCCACTATTTCACTATTTCACCATTTCACTATCGCACTATCGCACTATTTCATTATCCCACTACCAGTTGATCACTTTACTACTCTACAACATCGCCATCGCCTGACTTGATCACGACACGGCCGACGATAAAATCCTATACCTCTCATAATTAGGTGCTTTGCCATCTATTCATCCTCCATCCTCGAGTAAAATAGTTCATACCTCCTAGATCCTGTACATCTATTACCTTTCATTACTTACCGTTAGCCAATTTCCACCTCATTAATCGAGATTCAAAAATTCAAGACTCAAGAGTAAGGTCCCCCCCATCCTCACTTGTCCCGCGTGTTAGATACCTAGGTAGCTAAAAAGGTGTGAGATGGTATAAATGCTAATCCATATCCTCAGTGTCATACGCTGCCGCGGCTGCATCTGGCCCCAAGCAAACGCCTGAAGAGGTATGTATCCCTTCCATCTCTTCCGTGGCAATCCCCCCTCCCGCCCCCTCCAAGATCTCTGAGACAAAGCTACGGCTACGGCATGACGATGGCTGACATCTATACACTGGCTTAAGGCCGCAGCCCCTCAGCCCCCCGAGGTTATCACCTCTCAGTCGGCAAGCACCTCGTCCCTTGTAGACGTCGATACTCCCTCGGTGCGTACCGTGCCCTCCGATTTCATGGAGCAGGACATACAGACCGAGACCCAAGCAGCTCGTCAAGAGCAGGAAGATGCCGCCGAGCGTGCTCGCGCCGAGGCTCACCTCGCTAAAAAGAAAGGCGCCGGAAGAGTACACAAGGCCGACAACGCTCTGACTAAGTGGTTTGCCGAGCTGAGCGACGGAGCTAGCACTGTCATCGCCGCCTCGAACTTGGCTGCCGTCGTTGGGCTCAGCACGTTTCTCGGCTACAAGGCATGGGGTATGTACGAGCGTGGAAGCCTAGGTTGGAAAAACGTGGGCGTCGGCGCTGCTATCGTGACTGGCGTGAGCCTGATAGAAGGAATTCTAAGTCGGTCAGTACTCCTCTCATTTTTTTTGTCGCTTCCCCCTTTCGTTCAAGATTGTATCATGTACAGGAGAAACTGACTACATGTAGATACCTTTATAAGGGAAAGAAGAAGCAAGTCTAAACGGCCGTCTTAACATAATACAAGGTCGCGGAATAGTCATTGTCCATAAAAAGATTCTTACACTACTCATTCGGACCTAATTGCAAGTGACGAAACTTTTATACAATGAACAGTTTACATGCCTTTTCATCTGCATTTAATTAATACAAATGAACGGTTATTAATTCCGTGACGCATTTGATGGTGGTTTACTAGAACCCTGGTAGCAGGAAAACAAATGATTATAGCTTCAAAGAGTTCATCTCTTAAATATGCTCATTTAAGACAATGGTTGTAAAAAGAACCGCCAGCTGTTTTATAAAGATGTGCTAAATATAAGTTACCTTTAACTGATCAAGATATTATGACCATGGGGGTTCACGAGGTATGGATAGCAGGAGTAGAGATGGACCTATAGAAGGTGGTACGACTAATATACCTCGGTATCTCTAGAGATCCAGTCTCTCTTGAGACACCATTCTCTCTTGTAGGTCATCATTGATGCACACATACTGGCCTTACACTTAGTAGCTCTGCTGCGTTATAGTATTGAAGCCGCAGCTTTGCTACACCCATACCTATATAAGAGGTACCCCTAGCTACCTAATTATATTACCAACCCACGATCCCACGATCTAGGTCCATTTTCAGAGGTAGATCTATCTTGCTTTTGTACGCAAGTTGAGATCAGAAGAGCCTGCCCCGTACCAGCATACGAGTTGAGGCTATCAAGAGCCGTACTGCTGTTGTTTACAATACACCCGGTTATCTTGCCCCCGAGCGCCCTAGGCAATACAACGATGCCGTTACAACCGTATAACGCTGGCGATTTACAACTGGATTAGGTACCTAATGTTGAGTTAGGTACATCTTGCTGCCGTTGTTATTTTATGAATATCTGTATCATATAGAATTAATTAGGTAGCTATACGATTATACCATAGGGTGGTTACCTTGGCAATTTGCTTCCCGGCTCGGACAAACCAAAAGCGACGTCGATAAATGCATTTGGTGCTGGCCCCGACCACTCACAGCGCGCAGAGGCATTTTCTTTTACTATTGTACTCATGTCCTGTCTGTCTTAAGACTCAGGGACAAGGCACCTAACAATTTAACCAAGCAATATTCTTAAAAATAAAATTAGTGAGATTATCGGGGTTGAGTATGCAGTACCTCCTTTTAAGCAACGGCTCCGGTGCGGGCGATGTTGACCCGGGTCTACCTATTTATCTGAGGCTAACAACTACGTTAGGGCGCAACGAGCTCAAAGCTACCTACCTACCTTTTACATTCTGTTTAAAAAAGTCAAACTTATAAAATCATTTAAAACCCGAAATAAACCAAGAAAGACTTAGGACCTTGGAACGGCAGGGCTATTATCGACCCTACCTTCTCGGAAGGCTTACGAAAGATATCCGTCCCGTTGCCTTGATAGAGCCGGTCGAGGATGAATAGTAACAGTGGCGGCATGAATAGGTATGGATATAGACAAATTCTGTTCGTAACCAGAGTTGAGGGATGTGAGAAGTGTGTGCCAGGTATCATATTATTCTAAGGTCCTGTCATGACTGAGTAATAAGGAAACAATCTATCGATGGTAAGTTGCAAAGCAAAGTTAACCTGCCAGGATAGTGAGTGCTGTTAGAAGTCCATTCTTTAAGAAAGAGTTGAATGTATTGGCTTTATAACTATATCTTTATGTATGGCGCACCGATAAACTGTGTAA
>CADCWW010000058.1:0-10428 GCA_902806505.1 Hypoxylon lienhwacheense | reverse complement strand
GAGCGAGCTTAGGCGGACGAAGAAGAAGATCCTCTTAACGAGTATGTGTATCGGAACAGGAATGGGTATGGCTGGTCTGTTTGTTAATGAGCAATGATGCTCGAGCTTGTTAATAAAGGAGATCATTCTTTGGATCGTGTACATGTGATCCGAATATCGTATGGAGATGCCACTTACTGTCGTCCTCGTATAAACGTTTCCCTTTCCTATTATGTCTTGTATTGCGCAGCGAAAGTTATACGATGGCTATCATTACCTCGCTAGACCTGGGGGTATTGGTCTAATATTGAGGGTACACACCACATGTCACTCAAGCATCGTCAACCATTTCACATAATACTCGCGGCAGCCCAGTCACGTTCGACAGCCCGAATATAATCGGAGGATTGACCATGCGGAAGGTATCATTGTATTATTATTTTTCGATTATAGCATTAGTATCACGACATGTACCAGCCCCGGCAAAGTGCAATATCCGCGGTATACGGTCATACATCTCCCCTTGTCTACCAGTACTCATATAAGTACGGCAAAGGCCCAGTTAACATCGGCCACGTGAGATTTCCGAAGACTGCTCTTTAGCCAACATCTATGCTCAGTCCCCGTATCTCCCTCAATATAACCCCAGCCACATCCTGTACACCCGTCGGTCCCGGCACAGTTCCTCATACAGTCCGACATGTTCTCTGTGTATGCTTGTCGCAAATCGACAGCATCGTCACCACTATAATCTATGCCACAGATTCGTAGGAATCGTTTATCTGAGCCGGGGACTTGGTAGGTCGTTCCATTGACAGCAGGGCAATCGATATTGCCTTCCGCACTCCCAATGGCGGTAGAAGCTGGAGTTGACGTAGTGGTCGTCTTTGAAGGTCCAGATACAGACAGCGAATTCGTAACACCCGTCGCCGTACCCGAAGCTGGTGCCATGCTCGTAGTCGTACCTAGTGATAGGCTAAGTTCTGTATGTTAACGGGCTAGACATGAGCATGCATCATTCAACGACCGGTTCAAAAAGGACGCACCTCGACGCAGCAGCCTTGCTCGAGCTCTGCGATACGTCTCTGCCTACCCCGACACCTACTCCAACCCCAATTGCGATAACTAGCAAGATAATTACTAGCGCTAACAACCCATACATTTGAGATCTCTTAAGCCCAATTGTCTTGCCAGGGCGCCGAGGTGTCTGGCCGTCAGGTGGAGTTCCGACTCCGGTCTCCTCGATAGGGAATTGTTCATCAGATGTACGCGGGCTCCCGGCGGGCGTTGCGTCGCCTAGCCACGTAGAAGGCACGCGCCGGTGCTTTTCAGAGCCACCAGGAGGGCCAAAATAGACCCGCGACGCGTTCTTCAGCTCGTTAAAGTCGCGATTGGCGAAGAAGTCAAATCCGCGGAACTCGAACGGCGGCGATTTATCCAGTCCCCCGTTAGCGGCACTTGCCGATATACGCGTAGTCACCCCGGCATAAGGTACGCCTCTTGGTGAGCGTGATCTTGGACGGCCTACGACGGTGGCCGGGTGATCGGACGGCGTCATAAGGTTCGAATTTTGTCTGGTGAGATCATTGCCGAGTGGCGGGCATCATATGAATAACATATACTAGAGAGCGGACGAGTTCGGAAAGAAAAAAAATAAATTTAAACGATTGGACGGCAGCGAGCGAGCTTGCCAAATACCTCCTTGGGATAAGATGGTGAACAGGCGGAAGAGTTGCTCTCATCTTGTATGTACCGTATGAAGAGGCTGGCCAAGTATAACTGATAAGCCCCATCCGTATACATGTCAAGGGTGTTTTGAAAAAGAGTAACAGGGTAAGGTTACACGGTAGATATCTAAATGTAACGGTACAGACGCCCTTATACCCAAATCCGTTGGCTTGGGGGTTTGGATTCCCCTTGTTTGACTTTTAAATTCGTCTCCGCGATGCTGCTTCGAACAATAGGCACTACTACCTAAATTACAACACATTGTTTTGTAGAATGCTGCGTTGCTGCAGCCTGCTAGGTATAACAATCCAATACCGACATAGAACACTAAACCATCACTACTACCTACAACAACGTAGAGTCCTAGACTCGCTCTTATAGGTATGTATAAGATGGAGGCTAGAATGTGCTTAGATACATGTATTAATAGTAATACACTAGGAGGTACTCAACTGACAACAGTCTCAGTTTAGACCTTTGGTCTCTATCTCCTAAACAATAAGGTGTTGCTACTTATATATGCCAATGGTATAAATTGCTAATTCTTATACACAAACTTGACAACAAAAAAGAAAACAAAAAAACTGGACTTTGGACTTTTATGCAGTTGGAATAGTCAAGTCCTCAGATGCGTGAGGTAAATGCCCAGATGTCTAAGGTATGTTGTAATTTATATCTTGGAAGCAACTTATAAGTGTAGTATTTGAAATGCGTTTGGAGTCTTTAAAGGTTAGTTTAATGACGTGAATGCGTGTAGATGCATTAAACATTTGTTTAAGGATGGGATAGCTGGCTTCCGATCTTCTTTTATATCTCAAGAGATGATATTCTTATTAATGTTATTCTCGGATATATATATGTAGACGTCGTTTATGCCGCAGTTGCCATAGAGATATCAGGCATATTCGTATTGTATTGACGGTACGATATTACTGGTATAGACCTAGGTATATAATTGGACGGGGGAACTAACAAGATCAATCTCCGTTTTTATATTGACAGGTACGGAGTACTCCTACGTACGTTACTATGTTTAACCCTCCCCGTCACAACATGAATACGTTGTAAGCTTCCAATATTATGTACCTAGTTACCACTAATACGATGTAAGACATTGATTTCAATAGGTATATATCTACCTAGTAAGTGCATACCAACTGACCAACTGATATAAGAGTAAATGCACATACATGTACCTAGTATTTGGTAAAATTGAAGCTCTTGTACAATATGTATGTAGACGTTTAAGTTATGCCTAAGCATATATACTGTATACATACATAAGATAGATACGTGTTAGGTACGGTACCAACATGTTCAAAAATGCAACTTTATCACTTCAACTTGTCAACTTTAACGGTTGCCCGACATTGACGAACTGAAAATTTCATCTCTTCGACATTACCCCTTTCCATGTTAAGGTAGCACCTCTTCAAGTCTCATATTATCTCATCTCGGTAGACTAGCTGGCAGCGCAAGCCGACATATTCGCTGTCAAAATGGTATTGTCCTTCCTTGCAGCGCAACTTCAGCAATGACATCTAACGTCTACGAGAATACACAATTCAACTCGGCGCTCAAACAATCGACTTCTATAAGAAGGGACTTGACAGGCCTTACCTCGTCCTCCGAGGGTATGCCTCTAACTCCTGCCGCGCTCGGCGCTCTCTCCGCCTCCTGACGGCTTTCTCGAGGACGCTTGACGAATACAATGCGTTGGCTAAGCAGGAGCTGAACTTGCCAAGCAGGAGAAGGCCTACGGCGAATCAAAAATTTCCGATCTGAGCTGTCGTCGTTTCGGGCGCAACTGGACGAGTTAAAGACGCGGCGGGAGGACGCGATGCATACTCAGAACCGATCCGAATTGCTCGGCCGACGACCTCACGGCACCCCAGAGAACCCGTACGCAAATACGACAACTACGACGACGATGACGCCCCCGCCTCAACCATCTTCTCCTTCGGCCTTGCGAACCGATATGGCAGCGGAGGGCAGCTGAGTATGGGTAGCAACGATTATACGCGAGAGACACACGCCTTGCGGGAGCAGACCTTCTTTGCCAGCACCAATAACGCGCTCGATGAATACATACATTGCTCGGGGACAGGCTGTGCTCGGCGATCTGGGATCTCAACGCGAGATGCTGAAGAACACGCAGAAGAGGCTCTATAGCGTCGCCAACACCCTCGGCGTCAGCGGTGACACGATACGCATGGTTGAGAGGAGGGCGAAGCAAGACAAGTGGATATTCTGGGCTGGAGTAATCGTCTTTTTCGCATTTTGTTGGTTGTGTTTACATTTCCTTCGGTAGGGCGAGTCAGGTATATACCAGTACCTTGAGCTGTATAATACGAGGGCGGAAATAGACGAAGAGCATCGCTGACGTTGGGATCCGAGATCGCGCATGATTTGGTCACTATAAGCGAGGCGTTTGGGCGTCATACCATGGGGTTTCATACTAGTTCTGAAAAGATATATTCGTCCGCCCTGTTATCTATCTATGCCTATTCTCCTATTCCAGCGATTCCTACGTATTGTCTCGGGATCTAACATTCCCCATACTATCCCCTAACCTAGCATTCTGGTCTTTCCACTCGAGGCACCAACGCATCACTGGAGCTGATATTATAAACCAGTTTTGCTTCACCACCCTTCACACCGCAACAGAAGAGTACCGGGGAGCGCTCAAGTTTCCCCGCCTCCTGTCTGAGGGCGATGGTGAAGATGACGTCCCTTGTAGTTCTGACCTCAACGACTTCTGTCTCGGGAAGGACATGATTACTTGTGCTCATATGTCCCCAAATTCCGTCTGCCAATTTTCAACGTCCCATTCAAGACCTTTGGTCGTGATCACGCTCGGCTCCTTAATCGGGATAATACCTACAAACTTGGCAAATGGGTCGCCACTTATACGAACAGAATCACCGACCGTGACATCAAACTCGCGTACGTGGATGCGATGTTGCCCGGCTTTCAGGAGAAACGATAAGCTCTCGCCGGAGAGGAAGAACATCCTGCCGTCCGCGTACGTGGGTGAGGTTTGAAATAGGTACAAGTGATGCAGCTGGCTTAACCCTTGATCGACGCGCCCTCCCAACCCACCCATACACACCATATCTCTGCCCGGGAATGTATTGCGCACAAACTTGACAGCCTTGGCGAAGTCGGTGGAATACTGGTCCGGATCATGGATGATGGTGCAATTCGCGGGCTTAGTAGTGAAGAAGCGTCTAGACTCATCAGATAAAGAATCGAGGTCGCCAATTATTGTATTAAGATTTCCCTGTATTTGTTAGACATGTGACTGATGCGCATATCTGAGGTTAGGTCTCTCTTTTCCTTTTGTCGCTTTTCTTTTTTTTAATATTTCATTTTTTTTATTTCAGTTTTATAAGTGTGTAACTCACATAGTAAGACAGCAAGGATGTTGCTTTGCGAGGAGGACTTTCCGTTGAGATCGAAAATTCGATTGGCACCGCCATCGGCAGCGACACGTGTTTCGGCTATGAGAAGTTGATATCATTGCACACTTATAAAATTTGAACCAAGATTCCGACAACATATACCTATTCTCCAAAGATGCCTGAATAGGATCTCATCGTTGATTGGCTGGTTCAGGACAATCAGCGCAAAGTTGGATCCTGGAGAGCTTAGAAATTGTTTGATGGGATGCCACTCGACGTATGCAGCGCTATCTTGTGTTGAGCTCATGATATCATGGACGGGGTGTATATAGATATAAAGATAGATATTAATTCTTCCTTTTTCTTGAAGGAGAGAGGTTTTGCCTTGAGGTTCTACGAATCCTTAACTAATGAGAGTCAAGGTTATATATGCAAGTGTACATAACATTGAAGTTAATTATGGATATATACATATACATACATGTATAAAATGAAAAGGTAGGTATTGTGTACTTGTGATAACGTCATTTAAGGCTATATGCATGGACCACATACCCAGAAAGTTCTAATGCTTGTGATCTAGATTTTTTTACGTACAGTACGTATCCCTTTAAGCAAGGATTCGGGTGGATGGACTGTAACTTAGGGGTATGGGTATGCTGTTAATAGGTTATGTAGGTACCCACCTCTAAGAAATATGATTTGTAAATTCTGCGCAACATCACACATTTTCAGCACGCGACGATTTCTAATCCCAGCTGCAAGTCTCGGTTTTGTCCGAGAAGACCCTCAATAGGGTTCGATCTTGCCAACTTACGCTACCGACATAGCTATCATTCGTACGCATTCTATCTTTCTAGCCTTCTTGTTTTGTCTCAATATTTGGGTGGGCACAATGTATAGGCCAGCTTTGCGGCCCATTGCTGAGTCACAAACACTCTCAGACAAACCACAGTCTTATCAAGCGGGAAACGCTTTCGCTCGACACTTCCGGCCCATCAGAAGCGGAGCTGGAAGAGCGTGGCCACGAGATGGGGTCTAGCTGTCGGCGCGGTATACTGGTATAGCACGAGTTCGGTATTTGCCGAAGAACCACTACGTATGCCATTCTTCTCTGACAGCGGTATCCTGTTTCTTTTGGCTGACACATAGTTATAACCAACAGCTGATATGCTATCACCACCTCCTCAATTCTCGGATGAGGATCTTCCAACAATAGAGGCCATAGTCGCACAAACACGGCGAGAAGCCGAAGCACGACGACAAAAAGCCCCGCCATCTCCCGAATCTGCCGCGGCCGCTTCCCTCCTCCGAAGCCTCTCCTTCGACACCTGCCGAATATACCGAAGCAGACGGCCAAGGTCCCCGTGAACGAAGTCCCGAAACTTTAGAAGAAGAAGCTGATCAGCAGGGAGCATTCAATCCCGAGACGGGTGAGATCAATTGGGATTGCCCATGCCTAGGGGAATGGCTCACGGACCTTGTGGTGAGGAGTTCAAGGGAGCGTTCAGCTGCTTCGTCTATTCAAAAAAGAGGGCCGAAAGGGATGGATTGCATCGATAAATTTCAGTACGCCCTGACCCCAACCTCAACTCACATAGGTACACAGCATCTCAAACTAACAAACGAGATAGACACATGCAAGATTGTTTCAGGCTCCATCCTGAGGTTTATGGAGAAGAGTTAGACGAAGAAGAAGCTAATACGGAAGGACCCGGGCAGGGCCCAGACGGCGGCTCTGACGCTACCATGGAGAAATCGACAGCTAACCCAACTTCATCCGAGGCGGGTTAGAAGGCCTAGCTACGCAGGCGGAAACCACAAACCGGCAGACACCAAGGGTTCCGACGTGGAAAATAAGAAGCAGAATACTCCTCCAACACAACCTTAAAAAAGGCAGGAGAGTTTCGAGAACCAGCGGACCCGACTAGGGCCTGAGAAGGACGAATTCGGTGATAAAATGTACTATATGTACTACGGTGATCATGTCGTCGTTGGCTCTGGACACACTTGTTCGCGGGCATTCATGTATAGTATAATATGATTAGCGCGTAGTACGGTGGGATGAAAACAATCCCAAAATAAAATAAATAATAAATAAACTATTAGAAGATATTTCTCAATACCAGATGTCAAAGCTATGTATGACACTCTTTCACTACGCATTAGAAGATAGTGTGATATGTCACGAACTTAATACCAGGTAAACAAATACCATATATAGTAGAGCCGCCGCGAAGACGTCATTTGATGGGGTCCGTGGTGCGTGGAGTGATCAGGCAGGTACAATCGTCATGATGACTTACATTAGGCACATGTACCTAAACATGGGTCTATAAAGATTAGGTACCTGGAGTTATATAGGTTAGGCAGTCTATTGGCAGGTACCTAATCTATGCTAATCTGTACCAAACTACATGCAACAAGTAACATTGAGCACTGAACACTGACTTTCAACTGCGTTAATCTGTGGACGTAGCTGCAGCGCATGAAGTCTCCCGATTTCTTCCCACTACCCACTATTTCACTATTTCACCATTTCACTATCGCACTATCGCACTATTTCATTATCCCACTACCAGTTGATCACTTTACTACTCTACAACATCGCCATCGCCTGACTTGATCACGACACGGCCGACGATAAAATCCTATACCTCTCATAATTAGGTGCTTTGCCATCTATTCATCCTCCATCCTCGAGTAAAATAGTTCATACCTCCTAGATCCTGTACATCTATTACCTTTCATTACTTACCGTTAGCCAATTTCCACCTCATTAATCGAGATTCAAAAATTCAAGACTCAAGAGTAAGGTCCCCCCCATCCTCACTTGTCCCGCGTGTTAGATACCTAGGTAGCTAAAAGGTGTGAGATGGTATAAATGCTAATCCATATCCTCAGTGTCATACATGCTGCCGCGGCGCATCTGGCCCCAAGCAAACGCCTGAAGAGGTATGTATCCTTCCATCTCTTCCGTGGCAATCCCCTCCCGCCCCTCCAAGATCTCTGAGACAAAGCTACGGCTACGGCATGACGATGGCTGACATCTATACACTGGCTTAAGGCCGCAGCCCTCAGCCCCCGAGGTTATCACCTCTCAGTCGGCAAGCACCTCGTCCCTTGTAGACGTCGATACTCCCTCGGTGCGTACCGTGCCCTCCGATTTCATGGAGCAGGACATACAGACCGAGACCCAAGCAGCTCGTCAAGAGCAGGAAGATGCCGCCGAGCGTGCTCGCGCCGAGGCTCACCTCGCTAAAAGAAAGGCGCCGGAAGAGTACACAAGGCCGACAACGCTCTGACTAAGTGGTTTGCCGAGCTGAGCGACGGAGCTAGCACTGTCATCGCCGCCTCGAACTTGGCTGCCGTCGTTGGGCTCAGCACGTTTCTCGGCTACAAGGCATGGGGTATGTACGAGCGTGGAAGCCTAGGTTGGAAAAACGTGGGCGTCGGCGCTGCTATCGTGACTGGCGTGAGCCTGATAGAAGGAATTCTAAGTCGGTCAGTACTCCTCTCATTTTTTTTGTCGCTTCCCCCTTTCGTTCAAGATTGTATCATGTACAGGAGAAACTGACTACATGTAGATACCTTTATAAGGGAAAGAAGAAGCAAGTCTAAACGGCCGTCTTAACATAATACAAGGTCGCGGAATAGTCATTGTCCATAAAAAGATTCTTACACTACTCATTCGGACCTAATTGCAAGTGACGAAACTTTTATACAATGAAACATACATGCCTTTTCATCTGCATTTAATTAATACAAATGAACGGTTATTAATTCCGTGACGCATTTGATGGTGGTTTACTAGAACCCTGGTAGCAGGAAAACAAATGATTATAGCTTCAAAGAGTTCATCTCTTAAATATGCTCATTTAAGACAATGGTTGTAAAAAAGAACCGCCAGCTGTTTTATAAAGATGTGCTAAATATAAGTTACCTTTAACTGATCAAGATATTATGACCATGGGGGTTCACGAGGTATGGATAGCAGGAGTAGAGATGGACCTATAGAAGGTGGTACGACTAATATACCTCGGTATCTCTAGAGATCCAGTCTCTTGAGACACCATTCTCTCTTGTAGGTCATCATTGATGCACACATACTGGCCTTACACTTAGTAGCTCTGCTGCGTTATAGTATTGAAGCCGCAGCTTTGCTACACCCATACCTATATAAGAGGTACCCTAGCTACCTAATTATATTACCAACCCACGATCCCACGATCTAGGTCCATTTTCAGAGGTAGATCTATCTTGCTTTTGTACGCAAGTTGAGATCAGAAGAGCCTGCCCCGTACCAGCATACGAGTTGAGGCTATCAAGAGCCGTACTGCTGTTGTTTACAATACACCCGGTTATCTTGCCCCGAGCGCCCTAGGCAATACAACGATGCCGTTACAACCGTATAACGCTGGCGATTTACAACTGGATTAGGTACCTAATGTTGAGTTAGGTACATCTTGCTGCCGTTGTTATTTTATGAATATCTGTATCATATAGAATTAATTAGGTAGCTATACGATTATACCATAGGGTGGTTACCTTGGCAATTTGCTTCCCGGCTCGGACAAACCAAAAGCGACGTCGATAAATGCATTTGTGCTGGCCCCGACCACTCACAGCGCGCAGAGGCATTTTCTTTTACTATTGTACTCATGTCCTGTCTGTCTTAAGACTCAGGGACAAGGCACCTAACAATTTAACCAAGCAATATTCTAAAAAATAAAATTAGTGAGATTATCGGGGTTGAGTATGCAGTACCTCCTTTTAAGCAACGGCTCCGGTGCGGGCGATGTTGACCGGGTCTACCTATTTATCTGAGGCTAACAACTACGTTAGGGCGCAACGAGCTCAAAGCTACCTACCTACCTTTACATTCTGTTTAAAAAAGTCAAACTTATAAAATCATTTAAAACCGAAATAAACCAAGAAAGACTTAGGACCTTGGAACGGCAGGGGCTATTATCGACCCTACCTTCTCGGAAGGCTTACGAAAGATATCCGTCCCGTTGCCTTGATAGAGCCGGTCGAGGATGAATAGTAACAGTGGCGGCATGAATAGGTATGGATATAGACAAATTCTGTCGTAACCAGAGTTGAGGGATGTGAGAAGGTGTGCCAGGTATCATATTATTCTAAGGTCCTGTCATGACTGAGTAATAGGAAACAATCTATCGATGGTAAGTTGCAAAGCAAAAGTTAACCTGCCAGGATAGTGAGTGCTGTTAGAAGTCCATTCTTTAAGAAAGAGCTGAATGCATTGGCTTTATAACCTATATCTTTATGTATGGCGCACCGATAAACTGTGTAA
>CADCWW010000056.1:0-12505 GCA_902806505.1 Hypoxylon lienhwacheense | reverse complement strand
AGAAACAATAGGATAGGTACGAGGGCGACATATCAATTGTGAAATATCCTTTCCAGGTATACAAAAATAGTAGACGTAGGTAAACGGTATGATTATGATAAGTCAGGTATATAATAATAGTAATAAAAGTATTTGGGTCCCATTCCCGAGGTATATCCCATTTCGCCGGTAATCCCCAATGTAAGACTGCACATATCCATCCACGAGCATCTCTCCGTTCCCTCCATTCCCATCCGTAAGAAGCCCGGTCCCCAAATAAAAAACGTCGCTCGGTCATCTTCGTCGTCGTCGTTATTCGGGACGAAGAGGAGAGGAGTCATGCTCAGCTAATCTCGTCACCCCAGTCTCGAGTTTCATAATACCCGGCCAGTTAGTTCGTAGAAGGTAGACAGTAACCTCAGAAGCCGCGTAAAACACCCAGGTCGATAGACCGCATCCTCCCCTTCCCGGCTCGGTTGAGCAACAAAAGAAATTACGCTAGTTATGTCCTTGATACAATATTCTTCCCTTCTCAACCTCTTCCGCTCTTTATTTTCACACACTCTCTCACCCTCGACGTGGGCTTTTTTTCTTCTTCTTCCTTTCTTCCATTAGTTCTGGGTTATGGATAAGCGACTGCCGACTCTCTGGCTCACCGCCCGTGGCCGAATCCTATATGTGCCGCCGGCGGGTTTCTGGATCGCGGCCGCGTCGGCATACGCGCCAGGGATGGGCACGGCATCGTACTGGATCTCGCCGGGGGCGACGGGGCCGTGCTCGTTGACGTTGAAGTTGGTGTGGGGGGGCGTGGAGGGGGAAGGTAGTGGCAGGCGCCGTAGGCGTCGTCGGCGTCAAACGGGCCCTGCCCCATCTTGAGCGTGGCCGAGGGCGCCTTGGTCGGTGGCGCTTGTAGCGAACGGCTTCTCCGCTAGCTTGTTCTGCGCCGCGAACGTGGATGGTGGCTCAACGATTTGCGCCCCAGGTGGAACAGGCCCTCTTCGATGTCCGACAGCGACTTGTACACCGATGGCGGGAAGCGCGACATGGCGTATTGCGAGTACGACGGCGACTTGGGTCGAAACCCGGCGTGTTGGGCGCTGATTGTGACCGTAGTTGCGCTAGGTATAAGTCTGAGCGGGCGCGATCGCGTAGGTCCATCGACAGCTGGTCGTCGTTTAGTGTAGTACCGGTAGAAGACGACACTGTACAGGATAATAGTGATGACGTCGATGACGATCTCGATAATGACGCAGATCAGGGCCCAGTTCTAAAGCAGGCGTTAGCCCGTAAGCGATCACGAGGAATGTTCACGTAGTTACGCACCTGAAGTCTACAGAGAGCTCGTAGTCGACCTTCTGCGAAAAGAGGTCGGCGCGCTGGTTCTGGACGCATGACCATCCCCACAGGTCTTGGTTACCGCTGTTGTTCCTCGAGAACTGCAGGATGCCGGCAGCGGCCCATAGAATTACGGATACGATAAACCAGCCGACCGCGAATAAGGTGTAGTAAACGCCTACTTTCTCCGCGCGGCGGTGGCCGCCTCGACAGTACCGATGAAGATGAGGATACAGATAAACAGGTTTACACAGGAAACGCACAGCGTAAGGATCTGCGGCCAGGTGTTCGTGCCTGTCGCCCACGCCGGAAGGCCGTTCTGCGCCGGCAGCGTCTTTGTCGCGCGGAAGATGGCGAATGAGGAAGAAAGCATGGCGAGGATGATGGCGCTACAGCTAAAGCTGACACCTCGAAGCGCGAACTTGGCCATTCGCACTTTCGTCTTAAGGCTCTGCGCGGTGTGTTAGTCTAGACCTCTCACGAATCTCTGTCGTGACGACGTACCAAGTCTCGGGCCTGCTCCTTTTCGGTGTCCTTCTCCCTCTTTTCTAATATATCTTCTTCCCTGAATGTCGGACTTAATGGGTTCTCGAATTTCCTCCTGGCGTACCCGGACCTTCATCGCGCTTTTTAGGGGTGACTTTGGCGTCATCGGCATGTTCACTGCTTGTCTACTCGAGTCGTCGTTTATGTACCCAAACCCAACATCAGCCGGCTGAGATTGAACCACTTGTGATTTATCACCTCTTCCGAAAGGTGTGCTCTTTTGCTCTATCGGCGAGTAGACTGTTGTAGCTTCCGCAAATCTCGGCGTCCTTGGTGGCTTAAGTGACGATGTGGAGGATGAGCCGGTAGATGATGTCCGAGAGGGAGCCAGCTTGAGGGCGGCAGGACGCCTTCTATCGTCCTGCGATGCCATTGTATTCTAATGTGTAGAGAGATATGATGGAAAGAAAAAAAGAAAGAAGGAAACAAGACACAGTCTATGCTCAGAGACTAATATGCTCAGAATGCTTGTTGTATGCTTGGGAGGGATTTGGGGATAGGGCCAAAATGCATATAGCTTAAGGAGAGGAATGATGCACTATGAGAATGGAATTGGAGAGACCAGCTATCGAGGGAAAAAGGTATTTTCAAAGCTGAGTAGCTTGGGAGGTGGAAGGTTTTGAGTAGGCGCCGCTGGGACTATGCTCCACCTTATTCGACCCTGTGAATGTTCTGCATGAGAGTTAGTAAATGGGGCTACATGATATGCAATAGGATCGCTCGACAGGACCAGGGTAGGAATCGCTGGATGCACGTCTCTGATAGGGTAACTAGGATAAACCCCAATATCCAACTTGTACGATCATGAAAATAGACGCCCGTAGGCACTGGTCTAACGCCGGGCACTTGCTGGGTCGTATCGAAGTCCCCAAGTTAACGTATCAAGGTTGATTTCAACATCCGACAGGACAAGTCACAAATTTCTGATACTGGTTTTCTCACGCAGACGGGCCAGAGTCTGAGGAGAGAAAAAAAAAGATTAAGCTAGCAAGAAGGTCTATTATGAGAAAGGCCAAGTATATGAGAGGGAAGATGGGGCCGACGGCTGCGTTGGGGCACGGCACTCAGAAGCAACGATACTTTCGCTTTCGTGAGAATACAAGATCGGGGATAGTCATAAGATAAAATTCTCGCGGGAGGCTACCCGCCTATCAGCAAACAGGTACACTGGCCCATCATTGGCAATATGTCCAGGTATATTGATATGAATCGACAATCCCTTGTTGCGGAGAGCGGCCTATTGCTTGCAGGGCTGTAGCCGTAGCCGTAATGGATACATTTAACATAGGTACCTGCAAATGAGGTTGAAGACCAAGACTTGACATCGACCAGGGGTCATGCCCAGTCGAGCGCAAAGATGGGGAGAGTGAATTGTGGTTGGAAGTGAAGGACCAGCCGGCGCGGACTTTCCTAGCGCCCTCGACCAACCCAGTTGACGATCTACCGATTTGATAGGTGGACAGGGGCCTGGTAGGACCCGTGCCCACATGCAAGGAAGAGAGAAGAGGACCAATGAGGAGTTAAGAAGACGTGATACCGCCGGACATAATGCATGGGCAAGTTGTGCCCTGGGCGGCAAGCTCTCGCAGAATATTGAGGAAGTGGTCCCTGTTCGGATTCGAGATCCCGAATCTCCCAATTGTTAATACCTTCCTCCCAAGCCCATGCTCTTTTCCGCTCAAATATTTTTCCCTATTCTCTATTGCGGAGGTCCATAAGAGTACTCGGTATGTACGCACAATTACCTCAACGTCGATAACCTTCCTAGGTAGGCTTGGATTATGATGTAGCGAAAGGCGCAATTGTTTAGCGTTACTCAAGTTTCGAACCTCGCAGCTGATAAATGTAATAAGGTGGTCAGATTCTGCCTTTTGTTTTCTTTTTTTAAACACAAGTACTATGTAGTAATGGTTCTGCTGAACACTCGGAAGGAAATACGTAGTTAGCAGGGTGGTTGTCGTGATAAATGTAACACCAACCAAGCCATCCCTCTTCCCTCGTTGCCGAACTCTTCCTAATGATGGGTTGCACGGACAGCGGGAATGGAGGCCAATTTTCTGACGAATCTGCGCGCCATCATGCCACCGCACTACCTACCCATAGTAAGTACCTGTGAGCAGCTATAATTCAAGCCAAGAATACGAAAGAAGGAGGGCTATTTTTAGCGCCTCTCCTATCTTCATCGTCAACGAGGTAGTGCGTGTGTAACTCGGTGGACCGGTTACACCCAGAGGCTAGAGCAATGGTTCTGTTATATAACCAGGTATGTGTCAAGTATGTTATTAGACCACACAGGTAATAATCAATAGCTACCTGGTAGTATCGATGATGATATTCCATTGACGTATTGTTGACTTTGTTTGTGGTACCCAGTAATCAGATTCTAAGATGTGATGTAGCATATATTGGAATGAAGAATGACTGTAAGGCTGTATTATGTATATGAATAAGTTCGTACAGGAAAGCGGATATCGTCCTAGTCACCGGTTCACATTATATTGCTGTTATGTCGTGATCTGTCTAAGAATATATCTGACAGCCTTCATAGCCTTCATTGCCTTCATAGCCTTCCTTTCCTTTCTGGGGTAAACTATGGTACTAATATATCTGGAAATAGTCCAGCCTCGATGTCGATGGAAATGATCAGATCAGGCCCTTGAGTGTAGAGGCCGTTGAGTCTGTTCTTAGGTCTGTTCTTGGTCTATTCTTGCTCGGCGCTGAAGAAGAAGAAGAACAAAAATAAGAAGAATTGAAACTTAGTGCTAAATACTAAAAATTCACACGTGATTATTTTCGTTTCTTCCTTTTCATCTCTATAATTACATATTTGCCCTCAGTTTCATATTCTAAGCGCATATGTAGATAAATAGCCACAGTTTATTATAGGGGGTATACAAAAAGTGAGCTAACACTATTTAACACAAAGTAAAATATCCTTATAGGCATTATACTCGAGGCAGATACGATAGATAAGCTTTGATACTTTTGTGCCCCTCGTTTATCACATTATTATAACTTTTAACTGCGTTATCTTATCGCATACACAGAGCATATTACTCATACCTACATGCACCTGCACAACTTTGATAAAAATCCCAAACTCCACACAAGACCCAAACGTCATTTCGTGATTTCCATCTTTTTCTTTTCTTTCTTCTTCTTCTTTTTTTCTTCTCCTTTAGACATTCGTCCGGAAATTTCTCACGTCACTGACTTATTTCTCTCATTCTTTAATACATAAAAAAAAAATCAAGGAAATATATATCTAGAATAAGAAAGACAAAAAAGTTCACGTTTACGACACAATGTCCTGCCCGATAAATTCGGCAATGACATCGAGTCCGAGTCGGATTCCGGTAACGAGTCACCTGGCAACGAAGGCCTTGATGATGGCATCGAAGAACTAGATCAGAAGCCTCTAAAGTCTTCTCTAAAGAAATCTCCTGCCGTCCCTGCCGTTCCTGTTCAGCGTCCTATCCTTCCTCCTCAGACGGATGCGAAAGACCTCGATCTCGAATCTCTGACTCCTCTTACACCCGAAATCATCGCACGACAAGCTACCATCAATATTGGAACCATCGGCCATGTCGCTCACGGAAAATCAACCGTCGTCAAGGCTATCTCGGTGTTCAGACCGTCCGTTTCAAGAACGAGCTGATTCGAAATATTACCATCAAATTGGGATATGCGAATGCCAAAATCTACAAGTGCGATAACCTCGAGTGTCCTAGACCTGGATGTTATCGAAGTTATAAAAGCGGAGGTCGATCCTGCGTGTGAGCGTGAGGATGCACTGGCACATACCGGCTGTTGCGCCATGTCTCGTAGGTTCATGTCCTTATCCCATCTGATTGCTCATCGTCCTCTGACATCGTTTAGTTTCGTAGATTGCCCCGGTCATGATATTCTCATGAGCACTATGTTGTCTGGAGCCGCGGTCATGGACGCCGCTCTTTTACTCATTGCTGGTAACGAATCCGTACCTCAGCCCCAAACTTCGGAGCATCTGGCCGCTATCGAAATTATGAAGCTAGACAAGATCATCATCCTTCAAAATAAGGTCGACTTGATGCGCGAAGCTGCACAACAGCATTACCAATCCATTCTCAAGTTTGTCCGAGGAACACCTGCTGCCAAGTCACCTATCATCCCTATCTCCGCACAGCTCAAGTTTAACATCGATGCCATCAACGAGGCTATCGTAAACACTATTCCTGTTCCCATTAGGGATTTCACCCAGGAGCCGCATATGATGGTAATCAGATCTTTCGATGTGAACAAGCCGGGTGCCGAGATCGAGGATTTGAAGGGTGGTGTCGCGGGTGAGTATTCTCCACAGTGCTGAAGCTCGGGGATGAGATCGAGATAAGACCCGGTATCGTAACTCGAGATGACAAGGGCGCTCTCCAGTGCAAACCTATCTGCAGCCGTATTGTTTCCCTCAACTCCGAATTCAACGACCTAAAATACGCGGTTCCCGGTGGTCTCATTGGTGTCGGCACTCGTATCGATCCCACGCTTTGCCGAGCTGACCGTCTGGTTGGGTTCGTACTCGGTCTCAAGGTCGCCTTCCCGCTATCTACAGCGAGATTGAAGTCAACTTTTATCTCCTGAAGAGACTTTTAGGTGTTCGAACAGCCGATGGTAAACAAGCCAAGGTTGCTAAGCTGGCTAAGAACGAAGTTCTCATGGTAAACATCGGTTCTACTTCGACCGGCGCTAAGGTTGCTGCTATCAAGCAAGATGCCGCTAAGCTATCATTGACCAGCCCTGCTTGTACCAACCTAGGCGAGAAGATCGCTCTCAGCCGAAGAATCGAGAAGCACTGGCGACTTATCGGATGGGCTACTATCACAGCGTGAGTTTATACCATATCATATGGAATATCATGTATCATCAGCTGACCAGTAATATAGTGGTGTAACCGTGGACCCCACCGAATCGTGAACCTTTACCGCACCGCAAACACCTATTTTAAAAGGGTAGCTGGTATGCTGCACGTTTTGGGCACAGGGGAGGTGCCTGTCGTAGCTGGATACCCCTGGGGTATGAAGATTTAATGACGAGGCCAGCCTTGAGCATCTGGCGAAGAGGCGAAGAGCATCAGACGTGATGCTTCTGGTGGTAAAAAAGGCGGTGGTATTCGAGGAAGACATGTACCTATACGGCAGTGGCAGAGCGTCAAGTCCACGTATTAAGCGCTAGCCAGATAACCAGTCCCAGGTCTCTCGCGCGAAGACCGGGGACCGCAGTGACGCTCGTCTAGATACATAAATGAAGTCAACTATATCCAACCTGCAAAGGCCGTCCCCACGGACGAGCCAAGTGATACTATAAGCACACAATATGACAGACTATATTCGCACGACGTGACTTTACGTGGGCCGCTCGAGGCGCTCATATGCTTTTAGACGAGATACCTATCTGATGCGCGGCCAACCAGACACCGGGTGACTTGTTTTTTTTTTTTTTTTTTTTTTTTTTTTTGCTTGCATTCGTGACGATGACGAGCCCCAATGGAAGCGAAACGAAGTCTTTGCGTTAGCTACCTCCTCCCATTCTAGATCCAGACCCAGACTCAAAACTCATAACCGCGTCTTGGGTAGATGTAGCATTTAGCTAGCTAGCTAGCTTGCTTGTCTGCTTGTTTCTATGAGACACTTCCACAGGAGAGCATGGATATATATATACCATATATGTATGAGTGAGTGTACCTAAAGCAATGCCAACAAACTACCATCCCATCTTCTCTTCTCTATTCAACGAAAACCGCGGCAACGTTTCCTGGTAAACCCACCCGAGTCTACGATTAGGTATCTACGCGAGTACACGTACCTAAGGTAGGTAGGTATACCAGTGCTGCACCAGGTAGATATGGCACCACACGCCTACCACCTGTCCCAGCCTCCAGCCCGGCTTAGCCCAGCTTGGAAAGCTGTTTTACGTTGTCTGGTACCTATCTATTCTGCGTGAGTGTCTGAGTAGTTGCTTACCTACCTACCTACTTACCTACCTCTTTTTATGAACGAGAGTCTTTACTTAAGACGAGGGAAGTTTGGATATAACCTACCTAGGTACCTACGGTATTATATCCCTTGGTAGAGCCGTCGGCGAAGATTATTCACGGTAGGTAAGAAGAGTGTGGGTAGGAGAGATGTTAGCTTGGGCGATGTGGAAATCGCTACTTACTACCTATGCTGCTCCGCAAGAAGACCGTTAGGACGGCTCGTCTAAAAGAGGTATTATAAATTTCGCAGTTCAAAAGGGAGAAGGGAGGGAGTACGTAGGGTTCGAGAATATCAAGACGACGAAGGGCGCGATCGTCCCGCTCGTCACTTCAATTCGGCGTATAAGAGAACAATTAAATTATATTGAGCCCTGTCTTCACTTCCTTGTTTTCCGGGCATGTTTTACGAGATTTTCTACGCCTTCGAACGCTTCCTGTCCCCGATCTTTTCGTCTGTCCGTTTCTTCCAGTATTCGAGCACCTCCTTTGCCTGGATCTCCATCTCCTCCAGCCTCTTCACGTGCTGCCGGGCTCCTTGTCGGTCATGCCGCTCAAGGCCTCGTCCGTCGTCTCGCAGAATTGCTTGGCGGACACGAGATCTAGCTCTGGCACCTCGGGCGGCCTTTTCGTCGCTTCGAAGCTGACCTCGGTTTCTCCTTACCATGAGAATCCACGGACAGTGACGAGTTATTATCTGCGTCCTTTCTGAGCCTAGAGACTGAACGAGAACCCGAAGAGGTACGGAGGGAGCCACTCGAAGTGACGCGGTGGATAGATGGTAGCACGAGCTTCTTCTGCTTCGAGGCTGGTAATATTTCGTCGAGATCCACTGGCACGCCAAGCGACACTAAGAATAGGCGCCTTATGCGAGATCGGATCCAATCGGGGGTTGAAGGGGTGGCGGGGCGGCAAGTTGTGACCAGAGGAGGCGCTCCTAGGGTTAAAGAAGATAGGATTTTCCTTCGGAGGCGATGGTAGGGTCGGAAGGTCTTGTATCTCAGGCGAGAACAGAGCATCCAAGTACGGCTGCGACGCACATATAATATCTTCCGAGTCAAGACCGTCGAGGTCTAATATTGGCTGATAGGAAATGTAGTCAGCATAATTATATAGCTACCTAGAGAGGATCTAAACATACAAAGAAGGTATTGACTCCTGCGGTTGAGGAGTTGCCATAGGGGCTGGTGTTTCTGCCTCAGCCGTTTGAAAGCCATCGTCGAAGTCGCCAAAATCAGCATCTTCATCGCCCTCTTCAAAATCGTCGAAGTCGTCGCCAAAGTCATCACCATCATCATCGTCATCATCGTCATCACCATCTGCGTCTCCTTGCTAAGAATTTCCCGTTGACTTTGTTGCCGATGATTTTCTCCATCGGTGTGTTACTGGTGATTTGAGTGATGGGGCTACAGCCGCGTCATCTACGATGGCAAGGGTCAATCGCACAGGGTAGCTTAGGAGGACTTGGCTGTCGTACCGGTAGGTTCTTTGCTGATGTCAAGCGAGGAAGGTGTCGGGTTTGCCTCACTAGTACCATCGGGCTTGCGAACGAAGTCAGGAGAAGCGTCTGCCCGACGAAGATCTTCGTGATAAGGATGAGCGGAAGATCAGGAGTATCTACCGATTCATCGACTACCGTTGTTGGGATTGGATGACCTCCCGGCGTCAGGGTCTATCCAGAGAGGCCATCCGGCTTCTTGTCGTGAATGATAGCGATCTCGTCAGGCTCGGCATCTTCCGTGCGCTTCTTGTAAGCTTCCGTGCCTGGCACTTCACCATAAGACGGCTCATCGTCCACTTTCTCGACTCGTGTCCGTGGTACAGGAGAGGTAGATCCGGAGCTATTCCTTGGGGAGGTCTGGGCGTCGGAGAAGTGTTCGTCAGAATCTGATGACGCTAAGATGAGATTACGGTTAACTCAAGAAGGAAGGTGTTACAATGAATACTAGGTAGAGCATACCAAGTTCACGAGCACCTGGGTCTTCGGTGTCCCTCCTCTCCGGAGCTTCTAAGCTCATTGACCTCCGTTTTCCGACATGATTATATAAAAAAATAAAAAAAGGAAAAGTATTTAAGTTAAGAGGGGCAGATATAGATTAGGGAAGTTGGTCAGAAAATTCCGCAGAACGGAAATATGATATGTAAGAAAGATTGTGGTCTCTCCTGTTGACAATGGTAGGGCTGGGTTTTGAGGGGTATAGTTGGGACGAATTAATGGATAGGAATTGATAAAATGTGTAAAGTGTTGATCTTAGGAAAGGCTGTAGGATCGATTTTCAAAGATTTCCAAGACTGTAAATCATCTCTACTATCGTCTTGTCTCTTTGAGATGAGCTACGTAGAGATCGAAAGTTCGGTTCAGAGATCGGAGACATATGGTAGTATTGTAAGTTCTAAGTTGGGTATCTGAGAAGTGCGAGAGGACTAGACCGATCCGATTAGATAAGGTGAATGTTAAAATACCTATTACCTAAGCCTCAGTGGCTGAATCACTTATATAAGTGTCATATCCAATGTGGGTCAACATTTGGATGGGTCCTGACAGTTCCAGTCCCGAGTTCAAGGTTCTGCCCAGGTATGTACATATTGTACGTACAACGCAGTGAATGAATACATGTACATAGTACATAGTACTGTGTATGCGGATCTCTTTTGGTAATCCAGTGCTACCTGTCTTACATTTATTGCATTTTTCATGAATTATAAGTTAAGAAAACTTATTTTAACGGTGTTTAAATTAAGTTCGAAATTTTTATTCTTTGCCCGAGTTTACGAGGGTTATTATCTCTGGAGATTTTTACTAAGGCGGAGATATCAGGCTATTTAAATAAGTAATTTTAAAATGGAAAATTTACTTAAACTTTATATACACATAATAAATAAAAAAAAAATATGAATTATTAATGGAAAAAAATTCTATATTTTAAATTAAATATTTTATTTTTATAAAAAATTAATATAAAAAAGAGAAATGAAATAAAATAAAGTTTTAATATAAATTAAAATAAAAAAAAAATTATTTAAAAAACTTTTTTAAAATTATATATATATTAATATTAATACATTGGTAATATATGTTTAATTAAAAATCACGTGATTAAAACATAAACCAATTATATGATATAAAATATAAATAAATTTTATTTTTTTTTTTTTTTTTTATTTTTTATTAAATAAAAAAATTTTTTATTATTAAAGTTTTTTATAATTTATTTTTTATTTATTTTATTTATTTTATTTATTTTATTTATTTTATTTATTTTATTTATTTTATTTATTTTATTTATTTTATTTATTTTATTTATTTTATTTTTTTTTTTTTTTTTTAATACGGGTTTATACATTATATAACGTAATTATATATATAATTACATGTGGTTATATATAAAATTATATAATTTTAAAAAAAAAAATTTTTTAAAGGTTTTTTATTATTTTTATAATTTATTTAAATATTTATTTTTTTATTTTATTTTGTAACCGTGTTATATTTATTTTATTTATTTTATTACGGTTTTTTTTATTTTTAACACAGTTATATAAAATAAACTTTAAAAATAATAATAAAAAAAACTTTTTAAAATTTTTTATAATTATATATAATTTTATATATAATTATATTATATATTTATAAAATACGTTAAATTTTATAAATTCTTATATTTTATATTTTTTTATATATATTTAAATTATTTTATATTTATTTATATTTATTTATATTTATTATATTTTTTTTATATTTATTTATATTTTAAAATAATTTAATTTAATAATATTTTATAAATTTATATATAAAATATTATTAATTTAATACAGTTTATAAAAAATATATACTGACACGAGCCCACATGTATGTGTGGCGCAATACATGCACAGCCACATGTAATGGCTATACAATGCACTGACTGCATATAATTTTTAAGAAAAAAGGAAATCCTGAGTTTTTCTTCTTTCATCATTTTACAATTTATCGAGGTTATCATTTTTTATTCACGTAGCCGTGCCAATAACGTAATTATATATAATTATATATAAATTAATATTTATATATATATAAAATAACTTTATATATTTATTATATATAAAATTATATATAATTTTTTAAAAAAAAAAAATTTTAAAAGGTTTTTTTTTTTAATTAATTTATTTAAAGTTTTCATTTTTATATAACCGTGTTATAAATATAAAAAAATATAAATAATTTAAAAAAAAGTTTATATTTCTTTATAAAAAAAAATAAAAGTTTTTATAAATAAATATTAAAAATAAATTAAAAAAAAAAATTTAAATAAACGATTAAAAGTTTAATTTATAAAGTTTAATTTTAAATTTTAATATAATATAATATTTTATTATTATTATTATATTATAAATGTAAAATTTATAATAAAATTATATATAATTTTTAAAAAAACTTTAATTTTAAATTTCTTTTAATTTTTTTTTTATATAACCGTTTTAAAAACGTATAAACCATTTCGTTATATTAATTATATTAAATAAAATATTTTTAAAATGTTATTTTATTAAAAATATTATAAAATATAAAATTATATATATATATTTTTTTTTAATTTTTTTAAAAACCTTTTTAATATTTTATTTTATTTTATTAAAAACGTGAACTCAGTGTATGTGTTC